>JAXQQM020064839.1:0-58412 GCA_034641835.2 Pinus albicaulis | reverse complement strand
TTTCATGATTCTTTGAAAGGAGATGTCTTTAGGGCAATTGAAGCTCATGTTTAGAGGAATGCAATGATGATGGTTTCAAGGCATGACATTGCTCACATGTCACATAATGGGTCCTCCATTGTGCGGGACGGGGAATGGTAGGGACGGTGACAAATTACTGTGTAACAGATGCCCCCTAAAGTATGAGGCCCGAGAGAGAGAGGGTGAAATGCTTTACGAGAACATGTTCAACTGAAGGCCCGCCGTCGGAAAACCTGCGTAGAAAAATACAACTGATATCTCAAGTACATGATGTATATGCGGTATGGGCACAGCCATCCGAAACAGAGTACACTATAATCCGGATCCAGGGTATGGGCGCAGCCATCCAGCGAGGATCAAATAAATGGACTCAGGTATGGTCGCAGCCATCCAATCAGTGAGCCATATACATAATGATAATAATCCACAATCGCAGCCTGGATTACAACAGACACAATACAGGGTCTTGCGCTCCATCTCGACCCAAACAAAGTACAAGTTCAAGCATGCGAATATGTGAGCTGAAGTCGAACATGCAAGAACATCGTCTGATTACCAGCCAATGATGAGAGCTGTTAACAGACGCGAGAGGAATCACCAATAATGACAATGGCCCTCAAGGTACTACAGGTACAATCTACGGCGTGCGAATCAATGAGTTGGCATCGAACACCCGTAGAATCATTCGATCGGAGGCCAATGATGAAAACCCCACGTCGAATGCGACGAACCTGCCATTGAGGCATGCAGGCTCCAAGGTACCATAAAGGAGTCTCTAGATCAACTTCTTGGATAATGAGCTGAAGTCGACAGGAAGTGACCTTGATCGAAGGTGGGCCATAATGTTTCCCACATCATCGACACGAGACAAAGGAACATGATGTTTTGTTGTGAATCAAGATCGTATGAGAAACAGAGGAAGGTTGATATTTGCAGAGGCCAACTTCTCTTGAACATATAAACGGCACGACAGTGGACTTGGCAGTATTTGACATCAAATGGATCAGAGGTCATGGTGACGAGGCAATGAGCAGATGAGAGGTCAAAAAGGATTATCCAAACCCACGGAGGCAAAGTGAAGCAACGAGATGAGATGTCCCCAACCCGACACGAATGCAGACAAGTGCCATGTTCAAGAGCGACATACTGCCGACGACAACGACGATGGTTCCATTTTCCCCCACCATTTCTGGCGAGTACCCCAATTATTTTGATAACAAGCTTGAAGGGGATAGCATATGCTTGTGATATAAGTCCGCCCTTCGGGCAAATCCATCCTAGTGCATTTAACGAGTCCTAGGAAGGAGAAACTCGGAGAACGTCATTTCGACTAGATCCGATGTCATCAGGGTTTAACGAGTCTGACAAAGGAAGAACTCGGCGTCTTTTCATGTTTAGAGAGTTTGAAAAGATAGCGGAAAAGTAAACTCCACAGGTCCCTTTTCGTGAATAGTTCCTCAGATCCGAAAAGGTAGAAAACAATATCCGAGAAAACCTCCTAGTCGCGATAGGCTAGGGTATTCCTTTTTCGTAATCAATCCATCCCAGCCCGAAAAAGGGGTAAACGTATACTGGGTAGATGTCGATTCGTGTCCATTTTAACGAGATCGAAACAACAAGGGCCTCGGCAATCTTTTCATGTTTAGAGAGTCAGAAAAGAGCTGAAAGATGACTCCAAAGTGACTTTTTCGTGTATTTACCGAGTCTGAAAAAGTATAAAATACAACTCGTTTCCATCGTTAAAGTCGCAAAAACCTACTGCTGCACATACCAAGCAAGCGTAAAACCCATTTTCGACATAACATATTAAAATATTTGATAAAAATGACTTTTTACAACTCATTTTATGTCAAAAAGTTATAAATATGCCAAATTGGTAAAAATAAAATTACATTTACTATTTACGTTGGTAAAAAGCAACAGTGATCCATTTGGAGCAGAAACTTCTGACGGCGATTGCGACAGATCCGGTTGTCCATTCAGTTTCTCGTCTGCTACAGGTAAGAGGCGCTTCCCTGCTCTACATTTTCATCCATTTTTTAATAGTTTTCCTCTGTAAATCAGTTCTTTGTGGCCACTTTTGAAATTTTAGGGCCGCGCTCATTGGCGCGGGTATCGGGCACGAACCCGCGCCAATGGGCTCTTTTATACAAAGGGCTCGCGCCACGTGGCGCAACTGTTCACAAAATAGCCGCGCCAGTGGCCGAACCTAAAATTCCGCCTAAAAAATCGATATCTAAACCAAATTGCATGGAATTTGAGGCCTACCAGAGATCTAACTAAGGGTTTATGACCATATGGATGCAGGTAATCAAGCAAAATGGTGATTGAATGGAAAGAACGAGAGCATGGAGAAGAGGATGAACAGGCCATCCAAAGTGAGGCTTGCATGAATGCCCTCATAAACTGTGGGCTGAAGAAGTTCTTCCTTACACCCTGTCTACGAGCTCAGCCCGAGCTCCTCCAGTATTTTATCAGTATTTGGGATGAACATGAACAAGTGTTCAGGTTGCAAGATCAGGTATTGGAGCTGGAGGTTTCTGATGTGTATTTTATCACCGGATTGTCCCGCAGAGGTCTGATCCCTGTGTTGACTGGAAGCAGACCATCTGGCGAGAAGATGGAAGAAGTGATGGCACGAGTGTGCCGAGGAGCACAAATGGGATCAGGAAGCAAGAAGGTGGATATCCACACTATCCCTGATCTAGCATTGAGATTTGTCCTACATACCATCACGCGGGCTGCAGGGTCGCAGGCACCGCACGAGGCCACAAAGGCCCAACTCCTGCTGGCCTCAGAATGCATGAGTCCCTTACTGTTCAACTGGGCAACAGCAGTAACGATAAATATGAAAAGGAAGCTCACAAAATGCAAACAAGCTAAACTGAAACAGTTTGGCTATGGTTCCATCCTGGTATCGTTCATTCTGGAACGCTTACCAATCTTCCAGGGCCAAGGGGCCTCAGTAGCAGATCCGATACCACAAGAGCCAAGAATGGCTCGCTGGGCAGCATTAATGCCCAGAGCTGGAGGCGGCTAACAGATGTCCTGGAGGCCGGAGTTATTTAGGTGGTTACGGCGCCAGTTGATTGTAGTGGAAGACTGGCCCTATGCAGGAACTGACTTCACCGGAGACCCAGATCTCCCACTGCCAGAAGGAGATGACTGGGACGAGGAGTTGGGTAAGACCTCATGTTTTTTAATTTTATGTTTTATGTTTTTTTTTGTTAATACACATTCGTCCTAACACATTTTATATATGTATGCAGATGTGGGACCTGAGAGACCAGCTGGGATGTCTCCAATCTCACGGAGGACTCAACTCGCCCCTGATCCTCAGGGAGAGGGTACCGGAGGAGAGGAGTTGATCCAGAATCTTGAGGGCATTGCCCGAGGGATTCCAGACTATGCTCGGCTGGCGGACGTACCGATGGCATACTAGCGCCACACGGTGGGAGTTCCGAGTCGGATCCACCGAATCCTGAGACGCTTAGTGCGTGCAGTCACATGCTATCATGAGCACCATGCAGATTAGCTCTTAGGATTTATACCACACCTATTTTTGAGAGACGTATCGTCTCCGGATGTACTTAAGACGATTATGTATATTTTGACTTTTATGTGACACACTCTATGTAAACATTTCGATATCTATATATATGTGCATATCTATTTCTGGATGGATCTTTCTTTACATGTGATGATGATTTACAAATTGCGCAAATGTCTATCTAATACCAAATTTGCTACTGCATCTGTTAATGTATTCAAATGCCTGGGTATATGATGATATGTAATGTAGTCAAAATTTCTTTCCAGTAATCGAATACGCAGATACAGATGTAAGATGGACGGGTTCCTTACCGAATAGTGTCCGTTCAGTTGTAACACCACAAGTTGCGAATCTAGATACACGAGCAATTCACGAATACCAAGGTTTACTGCCTCGGTTAATAATTCTAACACAACACTATATTCTGCGATGTTGTTCGTGGTACGTCTTAGACACACTCCTTGCAATTTAATCAACTCACCAGCAGGATCATAGATTACCCAGGCTGCTGAAGACATATTCCTGGTACTGCGGGAGGCACCATCCGCGAAACCAACAAATGGATGAAAAGACATCTGCACAACCAGGAAGACCCGATCAGCAGAAAGATGTTTACAAAGCACACCACACTATACATGCACACAAATGAAAATCACACACCTATGTACACACACCACACCAAGAAATCACTTCAGGCATATTACTTTTTGAGGTACAACCCATTTCTGGGCTGCGCCAGCGGAACTCCTTCATAATCTATAAGCTCGTAGGCCCCGTTTTTCAAAACGCGTTTTACTATATAGGGCCCATGCCACATAGGCTGGAACTTACCGGCTCCAAGCTTGTCATGTGCTTGATCGTACAGGAGGATGAGGTCTCCTTCAATAAAGGAACGAGGAGAAACAGATTGATCAAAATGAGTTTTGACCCTCTTCTTTTGTGCTTCGATAATTAAAGCAGCCAGACGACGGGTTTCATCTAACCGTTCCAGATACAGAAGACGTTCTTCCTCAGCAGAAGTATTAGGTAGAAGCTCCACAGCTAATTTCAACGAAGGAATCTCGCATTCAACCGAAAGAGTTGCTTCCAGGCCATACACCAATTGAAATGGTGTGAACCCAGTTGCACTCTTTACAGATGTTCGGTATGCCTAGAGAGCTGAGAACAGTTGGAGATGCCAATTGGATTTGTGAATACCAACTGTTTGCTGAAGCATAGTGACTAAAACCTTGTTCACTGCTTCAACCTGACCATTCGCTTGAGGGTAATATGGTGTCGAGTTGTCGTGACGCAAGCCCAACTTTGAAGTCAGCTCCGCCATCATATAATCTCAGAAATGAGTATCGTGATCAGTGACGATGGCTTGAGGAACCCCGAACCGTGCAATAACGTGGTTGAATATAAATTGAGCAGATGTTTTCCCTTCAGCAGCTAGTGTAGGCATCGCCTCGGCCCACTTGGTGAAGTAGTCGACGACGACAATGATATACGCATGCCCCCCGGCCGAGTGAGGGTTACACGTCATAAAATCCATGCCCCATTTCGCAAAAGGGCCGACGGTAATAACGGGATGCAATGGCAACGGCGGTGCGCGCATCTTGCGCTGAAAAATCTGGCATGGATGACATTTACGGACTGCAGTGATACAATCCTTGAATATGGAAGGCCAGAAATAACCTGCCCGCAGAATCTTCTGGGCAGTAGCATACCCGGACATATGTCCACCACAGGCGCCACTGTGACAGTCATTTAAGACTTTCTCAGCCTCTTCCAAGGTAAGGCATCGTCGGAGCACCGAATCTACTCCAATGCGATATAAGGTATCTCCTACTATACGGTAGGGTTGGGACTGGTGCCGAATCCGACGGCGGGCAGCTTTATCCAACTCAGACCGAAATGTCGAGGTCTGAAGATACACTATTATGTCACCGTACCAAGGGTCACGAGTACTGATGAGGAAAAGCGTTTCGTCCGGTATATGGTCTTCAAAGTGTGAGGGAGCAGAGTCTGTAGGGAGAGAACATATCAAATCCGCGAAGACCAGTGATTTAGTTGACTTAGCAGTAGTGAACTCCAAGTCAAACTCCTGCAGGATCACAATCCATTTGGAGTACTTGCCCCCCAGTAATTGTCTAGAAAGAATATACGTCATAGGGTTGCAGTCTGAAACCACTTTTATCGTACGCAAAAGGATGTAATGGCGAAAGTGTTGTACAGCGTGTACTGCTGCTAATGCCAACTTCTCGACATGTGCATAACGCGTTTCCGGGTCGAGAAGGTTCCGTGACAGGTAATAAACAACATGTTCATCACCGTGATCGTCATCCTGCACCAAGACCATGGCTATGGTGCTAAATGCGGCGGCTAGATATAAAGTGAAGTCGCGGTGGTAGTCCGGAGGACGAAGCAACGGAGCATTGACAAGCAACGTCTTCAGCTTCTCAAAGGATTCCTGAGCAATTTTGTCCCAATGAAAGGGAACGTTCTGCTTTAACAAATGAGTGAATCCTTTGGCCACCTCGGCATAATTCGGGATAAAGCGCCGAAGAAAGTTCGCTTTCCCTTGTAGACTCTGTAACTGATACAGGGAGGAGGGTGATGGGAGATTTACGATGGCCTCGACCTTTAAAGGGTCAAGGCGAATTCCGTCTTTCGAGACTATGAATCCTAAAAGACGGCCAGAATCAATGCAGAAGACGCATTTATGAGGATTGAGCCTGATATTGTAGCGTCTGCAACGAAGAAAGATCTGGCGGAGATGCTCAGGATGGTCCTCTCGCTTACCCGAATGGGCTGGCAAGTCGTCCAGATAAGGCTGAACGATATGGTGAATGTCATGAAAAGCGTAGGACATCGCACGCTGAAAAGTGGCTCCAGCGTTCTGTAAGCCGAACGGGAGTTTTTTATACACGAAAGTGCCCCACGGATAGATGAATGTGGTCTTGTGTTGATCCTCAGGTGCAATATTGATTTGGTTATATCCTGAGAAACCGTCCATTAAGGAATAGATCTCACTCCCGGCACATTCGTCAATGATCTAGTCTATAAACGGAGTGGGATAATTATCCTTTGGACAGGCGCGATTGATGTCGCGATAATCCACACAGACTCTAATCGTACCCTGCTTTTTATCGACAGGGACAATGTTAGACACCCATTCTGTGAGGGGGATGGGATAAATAAAACCCGCGTTCAGAAGTTTTTCAACTTCTGCCTTGATGGCGGCGGCTTTTCGAGGATGCATGGGGTGTAAGCGTTGGCGCACGGGTTTCGCACCTGGATAGGTTGGAATCTCGTGCACTACGATACTGGGATCAATCCCCGGCATTTCCTCGTAAGACCACGTGAAAACATCTCTGAATTCTTTGAAAAGCTCAGTATAGACTTGAATCTCATCGGGAGAACAAGTCACACCCACGTGAATATTCTCAACGATCCCCGGTTTAACAGAGATGTTGATTGGAACAGTTTGAGTAATGTTACTCAGGTTACCCTCCGAAAAAACCTCGTGCATCAAGATGGGTGTTTGAAGAGGAGGGGAAGGAACCTGAGTAGCATAACGCTCCAGACAATCAGTCATTGCCCCCAAGCTAGGCATAAACGAGGAGCGATGATGTCCATCGCCCCAAGGCAGCTCCTCAAGAGACATAGTTTCAATGATAGCCTCATCGGAAGGAAAAGTCTCTTTGAGAGGATCAGGTGAATCGGCCTGACCAAGCCAGGGGGATTGAGAGTAGACGTCGAGAGCCATGCTCAAAGGAGCATGCTGAGGAGGTGGAGGATCAGATGCGGCAACAATTTCATAGTAGCTGATCTCTACTACCGTGAAGGGCATTGATTCTCCAAATTCAAACACCTGCTCAAGCATAGGAATAAGCCAGGGGTCATCGGACCTGGACATCATGTTGACTTGAGCGGTGTGCGGTGGTGGTGCGGGAAAAATACCCATGAGGACCGGGTCTTTGAAGAGACCAGGTCCCACACTGTCCGGGGGATTCGGAATTTGATCCACGTATGGCACGTTGTTCTCAGAGGTAGAGGTGAAAAATGACAACTGATCCACCGTGACAATCTTGCCCTCGTGAGGGAACTTAATGAATCGAAAGACGGTGGACGGCATGCAGAGCATGGCATGGGTCCAGCTGCGGCCAAGAAGTATATTGTAGTTGAGTTTAGCGTCAACCACTTCCACTTCTACGTTGACAGTTTTTCCCTGTAATGTGATCGCTAGACTCTCGAGAACGCCCAGGGGTTTAGATTCCCGACCATCAAATGCCTCAAGGGCATTGGGAGATGACGACAGGGCTGGAGAGCCGATGGCCTTCCAGCAAGCAGAGGACATAACGCAGGTAGATGCACCCTCATCCACGACGGCCCTATGAATGTTCAGACCGTTAATCCTGACTTGAATAACCAGAGCGATTTGATGTGGAAGCTGGGGAGTGAAATTATCTAG
Organism: Pinus albicaulis; assembly: GCA_034641835.2. Classification (NCBI taxonomy): domain Eukaryota; kingdom Viridiplantae; phylum Streptophyta; class Pinopsida; order Pinales; family Pinaceae; genus Pinus; species Pinus albicaulis. The sequence goes on along the minus strand of JAXQQM020064839.1, from coordinate 50,382 downwards.
ATCGAAGGTGAGAAGACTCGAGTCGGCGGGATCAATGCCCCCGATCGCAGACAGTAAAGCCTTCCGTTGCGAAGGACAACTTTGAAGAACTTCTAGCGCAGACATGGCAGACGGCGCCTGTGCCAGATCCTCAACAATGCTATAATTTTGAGCGGCACGAGCATTTGGATTATAAGAAGATCTTCGAAGAACACCTTTGGGAGGTGGTTTCACGACGGGTTCAAGAGAAGGCTTCTCAATTTCCAACGGACCGGAGACAGGTGGGGGAGGCCCATCCGCAACCGCCTTCCCGGGTGCCTGCCGCGGTTCGTTGTAATCCTTCGACCGCGTAGCGACAGAGATAGGTGCAACACTCTTCACCATGAAAACCTGAGACCCAAACGGTGCAGATGGTGATGCCTGTTCGACCATCTGGGTCTGCTGAGATGGAAATGGCTCTTTCAAAACAGCCGGAGTCCCTTTAGGGCCTTTAAGAAGTTGACTAACCTCGGATCATCGTGGACAATCCTTAGTATAATGGTCCCCTTCACAGATGAGGCAAGGGTACTTCAGTTTACGCTGGGAGCCATCCTCAGTACGAGATTTAGATTCTGGTTTCGGGGCATCAGATTTAGATTTGCCTTTGCCCTTCTTCTTCCCCTTGGAGGATTTGTCCGCAGGATTGGCCTGAATGGCATTCACCTCCGTGGTTTTACCAGAATCGGATGAGGCGGGATTAGCAGAGGTATTGTTGGAAGAATTAGCCTTCTGCTTCCCATTCGAAGATTTCTTCGAATTCTGAGAGACAGAACCAATGACACCATCCACCACAGGGGTGGGCGGAGCCTTAGAGGTTCCGAGCCGTGGAGCATCAGTCAAGATGTCATAAAGCGTGCCGGACTGAGAATAGACAAGATCCAGGTATTGGGCACGCGCGATGGCTTGTTCCTCTGTCACGCACGCTCCCATCGCAATATCCTGAGCGATTTTATTCACAAAGGAGGTGGTGAACCAGTGAGTCAATATCTGATCAGGTATGTGAAACTTAATCAGTCTACGACGGCGCCGCCACTCATGAATGTGATCTGAGATGTGAGTGGCTTTATCCTGCTTCAGGGAAGTCAGGAGGTGCGTCTCGGCTTCATACCGAACCGGTAACTGAAAATGCGTGAGGAAAGCCATGGCTAAAGAGTTGAAATCTTGGAAAATGCCACGGGATAACTCTATGTACCACTTAGCAGCAGCTCCAGTTAAAGTACGCTGGAAGAGGCGTAGGCGAATCGAATCGTCGACCCAAGAGTTAGACGAACACCAAAGATGATACGTCATCACATGCGCCTGGGGGTCCTCTCCATCTTTTCCCTCAAACTTGGGGCAATCACCTGGTATCTTGGTGGGAACCGGAGGCCAATACGGATTATGTAAAATCGGATCATTGGTCAACTTTGAAACATCCGGCAGCTCCAAGGTAGCCAGGAACGGCAATGGAGGATTAACTGTCATGCCAGGCCCAGGATGAGGTCCGGTACCCATACTCCACGATGGTTGTGAATATCCTTGCCCCCACGGGTTCTGTCCTGCAGGATTCTGACCATAGGGGGCGTAGGTCGTATAACCAGACTGATTTGGATGCTGGTAACCATAGTGTGGGGCTTGATAACCAAGGTACGGACCCTGATTATGCGTCGGCCCTGTATAAGCAGCGTTTGGATTTGGCTGCTGAGTGTAGGTAAAACTGGGTGGAGGATGATAATACTGAGAGCCTCTGGGGTGGTTATAGTTCGGTTGAGACTGACCATGAGGATAATAACCACCCTGAGGGTGAGTAGGCTGCTGAAAAGTGGAACCCTGTGGAGCCTGATAAGTAGGGTGCAGCTGTTGATTTGGCTGTGGCATTGAATGAACTGGCTGTTGTGCAGGGTTAATGGAATGAGCGGGCTGCCCTGAATGAACAGGTTGACCCGACTGAGAGGGCTGACCTAGGTGAACAGGTTGACCTGGATGTGAGGGCTGACCTGAATGACTAGGTTGACCCGGATAGATAGGCGGTGTCGGTTGCGCAGGTTGACCTGGTTGTAAGTGAGCCCCAGGTTGTGCTGGATGGGCTGGCTGGCCTGGAGGCAGGACACCGGGTTGTACCGGATGAACCGGTTGGCCCGGTGGTGGAACAGGACCAGGTGCTTACTGGAAACCGGTTTGACCTGAAGCAGAACCATAGGATGGTCCTGGCTGATATGAAACGTTAGAAACAACAGGATACTGTGGTTGCATCGGTAAAGAAGGCTGGATTTTCCCCCTAGGACCATAGACCGGTCCCGGTTGATACCCCGGCTGAGGCTGAATAGGTTGACTAGAAGGGCTATAATACTGTCCTTGCGGACCGTACGATGGCCCTTGTTGGTCGACAGGATAACCTTGAATGGGCTGCCCCTGTGGATCATAAAGATAGCCAGGTTGGCCTGTAGGTTGGCCTTGGAAAGGCTGCCCTTGCGGGTTATGAGCCTGGTTAAAAGGTAAACCTTAAGCATAGAGATAAGCCTCAGGAGCGGGTAGACGCAAAATATCCCCGTGCTCGTCATACTGACCTGGAAAAGCATACACGGGAGTACCATCCTGTGCATAGTGCGAAAAGTAAGATCGGTAGGGATCTTGGGAGGACGGTCCAACCTCGGCGTTCGGCTGTTGCAAAGACAACCGATACTCCTCCGGAGAGATGTTCTCCGGTATAGCAGTGGCTAGATAGACATCTTCAGGAGTTGGCCCAGCCCTAGTAGCAGATGCTGAGACAACAGGAGAAGAGGCGGCCACACAGACAGTGGGCCGTACGGGAACAGAAGTGACGGGCATCTGAGGAGACACCCAGGGTGTAGTAGCAGCTGGCCTCGAAGCAGGAGATGATATTCCCATAGAGGCTGCAGCTAAAATGATCTGACCCAGAGATCTGTATCCCTGTGGTAAAGAAGGACTGGCTGTTGACATGTTAGCCAGCTCAGAGTTGTCTCCCTCAAACAATCTTCGCGGGAAGAACTGATAGTCTTCACCAGACGTTGGGATTTCCTCACCAGAATCACTCATGGTTGATCCTGCCGTTAAATCACGCAAAAGACGGCGAGGACTAGGAGGAAATACAGCAGCAACAAAAGGCGAACCCGATGTAAGAGAAAGGAAATCAGCTCCTAATCTCAATTCAGACACAGGGTCCAAAAAGGGCCAATTGAACTCAACTGGTCCTCCAAAGGGTTGCTCAGCGAGAACCGGTCCCCCGTCAGGAAACTCGGAAACAACAGGCTGCTGTGGTTCGACAGAGGATTGGGAAGCCTCTGAAGAATCGTCCGTGTAAGGACTACCAGTAGACGAAACCGAGGGTTCCGCCACTGTGGCAAACGACAAGAGAAGAAAAAACCAACACACACACGGGCCGAAAAAGAGTCAAGACACACAATCAAACGATCAACAAGCAATATTTAAGTGGGCGTGTAATCGTGGGTGATTAATTTTTACCACATTGAAAAGTAAGAAACTCTACCGTTTCATGTTTTAAGAGTCGAGAAACGATAGAAAGATGACTCTATCTCTTTCAGATTTGACACAAGCGTGAAAGGACAAGCGCTTGACGATCTTTTCAAGTTTAAGGAGTCAGAAAAGATCAAATTACTGCTCAGGAATACTAGGCACAAAGGGTGTACCAAATAACCGTGAACTGCAATATACACCTTGGTTTCAATAATGAAACATAAATCGACCAAGGACTTTCCGTACGTGCGGGCAATCTCCCCGAATGCTGTGTTCGGTGTATCACGGGTATAGGGCGGCAGACTCAACTTCCTATGGATAAAGGATTGAAAACCTAGAGGGGTCTCCCTTTATATACGCGACGGTACGGGGAGCACAAGTCCGTACTAGCGCTGTCTAAAGCCAAAAGGCGAACGAAAGCTGCTAGGTTTAAAGACGCCGGAACACGTCTCTAGCCTAGACCTCTAAATATGTTTCATTAGATTTCAATGCTGCCTTAGGTTAATTGAATAGATTTTAAAGTTGATCTTCAATTAGGTTTCAATTTCCAGGCCCTAACGAATGTATTGTTTCAAAAACTCCTAAGTGCAAAGCTACATGCCACAGTAGACCATTTTGTTCAATGAAAACTAGCTACAGGAGAGTTGAGAGTCTTTACACAAACAAAATGATTCGGAAGACAAACAATGAGATCTCTAATGCAACTAATGAAAGTGAAAACTTTTCACTCAAATCACTAATCACTAGCAAAATAAAAAAGATTACAATTTGCACTAATTAACCAAAAGCACAAGAGATTTTTTTTGTAATTTTCAACGTTTGATAGCTAATATGCACTAAAAAAACTGAAAACAAATGGAGCAACTTGAGAAACGATATTGAGAGAGAAAAACAAGCAAATTTCACTCAACAACACAAGCAATCAGATCCCAAATCGACCAAAGTCTCTCAAAACCAAGAAAAGACTCAAAGGCTCCAATGGACCGTGTGATCTAGGCCCAAAGCAAGACCAAACGAAATTTGAATGAAGGAATGAGAAATCACCCAAAAATCGCAACAAAATAGTGAACAACTACTAAGAGGATGCGGAGGAGCAATCAGAAAGTCGACTGGACAAACGAAACACCAAAACTCCCAAGGAGGGCTCGATACACTAAGCCACTAGATGCCCTAGGGCTCAAAACGTGAAATCGATAGATAAAAGCAAACAACCAAAGGACGGAGGCAAATTGCCAGTCAAAGAGGACTCCAACACACTCAGGTAGTCGGAAGATCAAGAAGAAAAGCACTAACCAGACTCAGAGAGCTCAAAACTGAGCAAACTCAAAAACCTTACAGGAGTGGCGCGACTGTAAGGCTGCAATTGGCGCCAAAAAGCAATTGGCGCGGGCTAAACAAAAGCAACATGCGCCAATTTACGCGACTGTCGGGCTAAAAAGTGCGCCAGCCGAGTTTCTCAGCCAAAAACAAAAAAGAACTACTCCAGAAGCAGATCAATGTATATGAAGCAAACCAAAAAGCAAAAAACAACAAAAGAACCCAACCCAGAAGGCTCATCAAGCAAGGAAAATCATAAAATAATCAAAGCGAGACAATCTAAACGAGACAGTGAAATCTAGACGATCCCCAGCGGAGTCACCAAATTGTTGAGGAGGTAAATCCCCTCTGCGGACAGAGGCGATCCCTACTAGCCCAGCAGGGGTCTAGCAACAATCACGAAATGTTACAACGCAAGTTCCTAGTTACGAATGAAAAGACCAAAGATGGAGGCCTACTTGGAATCCAATGCTACGATCTGAAGAAGAGAGCGTTCCCGTTCCTCAGCCTCGGCAGATCACGATCCTCCACGATCTCCGTGGATGGACACCTGCACATGCAAGAAACAAATAGATACAAGCATAAAATCCAGCATACGCAACTAAATATCAGTCAGAAAGGATACTACTCATATTAACATAATCGAAAACAGAGTGGAACCATAATCGTAGTCATTCATTAAATAACAATCGAAAGAGATTACAACCAATGTTCTGACGTCATGGTCTCCTTTGGATGGGTCTCCAGTCGTTCACGTCTCGCAAAGCTCGCCAGGGAAAGGGAAAACCTCTCCTGAGTCTCTCGACGATAGTCTCCTTACTTGAGTCGGCCTTAAGGGAAGAAAGAGGGCTCTTACGACACAAAGGCTCTTGGGAATTTGGAGATTCAAAGCTTAGGCACTTCAAGACTAGCTTGCCATGGAATTGAGCAGGCTTTTATAGATGGGAAAGGAGGGAGTTGGGATCCCTATTATTGTGGGATTGGCCCTATCAACAAGGAAGGTTCCATGGGAGGTGGCAAACCACTTCCCTTCCATAGAACTCCCGTAGCCAAACCTCCAACTCAAGATAGGCAATGGTTTCTGAGTTTGTTGAAACACAACTTCCGCCATCTTTATTTAAAAAACACTCCTTAAATTGGCTGGCGCGACTACTGCTCTGGGACAGAGCGCTAGTTGGCGCGGCCTCTTTGTAGGATTTTCCCCATTGGCGCGAGTGATGAACTGTCTGCCCGCGCCAATGCAAAAGGAGATGTTTTCATGATTTTTTGCAAGGAGATGTCTTTAGGGCAATTGAAGCTCATGCTTAGAGGAATGCATTGATGATGTTTTCAAGGCATGAAAATGTTCACAGGTCACAAAATGGGTCCTCCATTGTGCGGGACGGGAATGGTAGGGACGGTGACAAATTACTGTGTAGCGTTGAGGAATGTGAAATATTTTTACAACTTTGGGTAGCAAGAATGAGATTATTAATTGTTTATAACACTTTTATTTAAAACTAACCAAAAATGTATAATCATTTTTATTTTTTTATGATACCAAAAAATTTGTTCTCATTTAAAGAATATTTTATTTTTATCTTCAAAGGGATACATGTCAACTTGAGGATGACCACAAATGGTTTTACACATCTCCCTCATTTTGGGTTGTAGAATGAGCCTCTCGACTCAATAAATATTAGGTGGATCTTATTAATTTAATATCTATGAAATTTTCTAATATATTCTGAGCAATAATCAAAAATCAAAGATTGATATCCATTTTAAAATCATTTCTGCTCTTTTTTTTAAACTAAATTGATTAATTAAAAAATATCATATCAACATGGCCATAAGAGGTAACTCAATTGGCCATGGTTTTGTTATGAAGAATGATGTAACTAAGAGATTCAATATTCAAATCCTCCATGGGTCAAACAAACAAGACAAAAATATGATATGTACACACATCCTTTGAAAATGAGTTATGTTTTTTTGGCCATATTGTATTAGTAAGCCATGATATTGGCTCATGCTATTGAAACAAATCCAATTTATTGGTTAAGAATCTACATGGGAAAGTGGGATTGAATATGTTCTTTTAAATATATATTTTCTTCACTCATATATTAATTATTTTTATAAATAATAATAATAATAATAATAATGACATGAAAGGAAGGTCGGTATGATATTGCAAGCAAAGAGCAAAGCTTCATGTTCTCGTATAGGATTTTCTCTTACACCATGTGAGGCTCTCCTCAATTGAGAGCGCCCATGGATTAGTCCTCTTGCAGGGGAGAATTCCTCTTATATAAAAACATATTCTCTAGAGATACTGTAGCGTAGGGTCACACATATGAAGCACCTCATCAATTAAAACTAGCTCATAAGAATCAAGCTAAGGATATAAATTATGGTGGGAAAGGAAAAGCCAATATGGTGGCCTATTGGAAAAATCAAAATAACAATAGACGATTACCCAAAGTGATTAGAAACCATAAGTTTGAGATATAATCTTCCATAGTGGTGTATTACATCCAATGCATGAAATACCATGCATTAATATGAAAATTTATTATTCTCTAGCTAACACAGAAGGTTCTAATTAGTTAGATATAAAACAAGTGGAAACCAAAGGGAAAAGTAGATCTATAATTGGAGGCCAAAGGGTTATTCAAAATGACATTGAAAATCGTAGATGATAAATCTAGGGATTTTGAAAATGGCCCTTACTTTTTCAGCACAACACGACTCTTCATGTAGTTTTGGATTCAGCGACACAACCTAAAAAAGGAGGAATTTATTTCAGATCCTATATGGGTTAGAATCTTTTTCTACACAAGGAATTATGTAATTTAGAAGTTTTATAGGGAATTGGAAATATAGTTGGGACCTTCGTCGAGATTTTGGAAGAAAACAAAAGGTGCAGATACAACTTATATGATCACATATAAATTTAATGAGCATAGCATAGCATTTTCCAACTTGAATAGATGTTCACTATCATGATTAACTCCATCAACAAACCTAAAACTACAAGCATGTCCCATTTCACTGTCGTAGATTCCATGAGTATGGCCACTTATATCAGGATTGACCTTTCCTATGGAAAAAATAACCTTCAGAAAAACCGTGACAAAATATGAGAAAGCTATGAGAAGGTGGCACCATGAAGATGAAATAAAATATAAAGGGTAACTCATCACTCAAGGAATCCTCCTCAATCCAATAACAAATTTGTAGCTCTATGCATAGATTTTTAAATTCCTAATATCTATGCTCAAGAAACCCGCCCAAAAAACCGTAGAACTTATCGAGGCTCTACAAAAGAAAAATCATCGAAAGTTAGCTCAAATGAGGCATAGAAAAAATCCAAAAATAAGGAAGAATCATTAGAAGGATACCCACATTACATAAAATATGTGAATGTAGATGAGACACACTTGCAAGCATGGTAGAGAATTACAATGTAAGGATCTGTAATAAGTTCCTCAAAAAAACATCAAGATGCTAAAATAGGCCTATTTAAACCTTCTAGATCATAAGGGTAAAAAATCCAAAAACCCTAACTCACTAAGCCATGGAATCTACACACACAATTTCAAGGAGTCCACAAATCCTCTCAAGGAAATCAAGAATAAAGGGAGAAATATAAAAAATGATCTTCTCAAATAATTATGAGACATTTTTGTCAAAACATGTAAAGTCACCCCTATCTTGGAGGTATTCTTGTTTATCCTTCATCCTTATCAATTAAGTTTATTACATGGAATATTAAGCACCTAAATTGAAGAGGTAAACATAGGGTCTTGGAGGAGTGAATATATAGGGAAAACCCTATGATAGTAATGCTATAAAAGACTCAATTATATAGTGAGTGATTGAATGAAATAACTATGAAGTTTTGGAAAGGAATAATATACACTACTCTAGATGAATTTGGACAAGTGGGAGGAATTGCTATAATTTGGAATCGTGCAAAGATCATGCTTTCAAACTTATCAACCATCCTTTGCATTCTCTCAGGGAAGTTTCAATTTGCGGGCTCTAATTTTACTTAGCAGAATAAGCACAGTATATGTCCCAAAATGACAAGGGAAAATTCCTTTCCAACTTAGCATAAATCCTTTTAGCATCTCCAAACAATCTCTATATCATTGGTGGTGATTTTAATTTGATCAATTCTCTAGCGAAAAAAATGAGACTTGTGCAAACTCAAATCGAATTCTTAGCTTTTCCAAGCCTTGAAGATGGCCTATCATTTCACATATGTAGAAACTATTAACAATTTGTACACCTGGAACAATTGACAAATAGGGAATAAAAATGCCACCTCGCGATCCAATACATTTCTAGTCTTTGAATCCTTCTAGGTGAAGGACATCTTTGTGGAAGAAAACATATTTCGCTAGAAATTATTAGATCAATGTCTAGCGTGCTTAGAAGTGGGAATTAAGGCAATCCCAAAGAACAAACCTTTTCATTTCAAAAGTTTTGGCTTATAGATCCTTCATTTTTAGAAAAGGAAAATTGATGATGGTAGGAAGCTTCTCCTCCCCCAAATCTTGATGATTTTCCAAGTCTAGAAAAAAATGGAACAAGGATGAATTTGGAAATATCCACCAATCTAAACAAAAATTAAAAGCCAAAATGGAATACATACAAAAAGCATATCATCTAGAAGGTTGAATGGAAGAATTGGTTAGTGAAGAAGGTGTCACCCTTATCCAATTGGAAGAGTGTTGATCCCAAGAATAAATTATCTAGAGACATAAATCATGAATCAAAATAATCAAGGAATGGGAAAAGAATATGTTGCAGGAGCATCGAGACTTAGCCAACAATGCGATGTTTTGTTCACATGTTGTGGGTAATCCAAAGAAATAAACTTTAGTAGTAGTATTTTATTATTTTTTATTTTTATTGTTATTTATTTATGAGGATAGTTAGTTTGTTTTGTATTTTTAATCAATTAGGAATAAAATTAGTAATTGGTTTCTTTCCCTGCATGGATATAGAAACAACATAGGGATAAACACTTTAAAAAAAAGAGGTATTGATTTGTTGAGAAAATTCGAGAAGAAAACTATTATAAGAGGAATAGTTTCATATTTCAAGTATAAATAATAGGGAAGTAGGGAGGAAACACCAAGAGTGCCAGTGTAAAGACTGCAAACGTAAGGGGTGATCGATGAAGTATTCAGCCCATGCAGTGTTAATGTCATTTGGATTTTAGCAAATTGTGTTTCTTTTTGAATCTGTAAATTGTATGTATATGTTGTCTATAAGTGTTTTATTGCAGGTAAATGATTTTTCATTGTGGAGGGTGATGCATAGTTTTAAAACGTTGTAGTGGACTGCGGGCTTGGTGTGGACGCAGGTAAAGACACTCAGGCCATACGTTAAATACAACAGAAGCATTGGATTGTTCGGCTTTTATTAACAAGACTATATAGCTTGGAAACATTATTCAGATGGGTACATAGTCCCTGTGGTGCATGGGTTCATGTTCTAGCATATACGGTTCAACTTTCCCGCATCACAGAGTGGCATATCATCTGCGTTGAGGAACTTCATTAACATTGCTGGCAGAGTGGCATATCATCTGCATTGAGGAACTACGTTAACATTTCTATTATGTTGCCATAGTCATATGCGTTGAGTGATTGCATGGAGATTAGTGCAGGTTAAAAACGAAATTCCACCTTATAGAGTTAGAACTGTATTTGTTTATTTCATTGTTGTGGTGGTTGGGTAGACGTGGACTCAAACAACTGGCGGTGTTTTGTTTAAGAAAATTCCATAGTCAACGAACTCGATTTCCCTTGTTTAACCATGGTGCTTTAAATATTACGTTGGTTTGTTTTTCTAAATGGATTCCAAATGCCAACTTTTAATTATGCCATTATTATATACAATAAAAATGGTCCTTTAAGGACCCATCAATTATTGAAAATTGGAGTTTACATAATTTTGCAACATTTCAATATTATATATATTAATAGAGTGGAATTTGGAATTGCATACTAAGTGGTGAAGCACGAGTCAATTGCATCAAACGAAAGAGTAAACTTGGGTCTTAGTAAAAGTGAACATTTTACTATACTAATTTGTAAGTGTAAATAGTTTTTTTGACATTATTTTGGTATCAAAGTCGTTGAGTTTTTCTTGAGAATTGCAGAGAATGCCACCTAGAAGAGGAGCTAGAGTAGGCCGAGCTGGGATAGGTCGAGGGAGACCTATAGAAAACGCATTTTTTCTAGAATAAATATGAAACTTGCATACAAGAATGGATGCGATGGAAACTACTCAGAGGAGGGTGACAGATGGTGGTGGTGCCAGTGCCGATGAAGAAGAGATCACCGATGAAGAAGTGGAGGAAGAAAGCGAGGCAAATAAATTCATGAAGATGCTGGAAAAGGCTAGTCGTAGACCAATGGTAGAAGTACCTTTATACAATGGTAATTTTAGTGTGGAGGTACTAATGGACTGGATCAGTTCATTAGACAAATATTTTGACTATGAAGAAGTCGATGACAAGAATAAAGTGAAGTTTGAAGCCATGAGATTGAAAGGTCATCCATCCCTGTGGTGGGATGAATTGCAGTTGTCCAGGGAAAAAAAAGGGAAACCCAAAATCAAGCAGTGGGATAAGATGGTGAGTAAATTGAAAGGTAAGATAATGCTGAAAGATTATCAATTAAATATTTTTAGACAATTTCAAAACTTAAAGCAAAAGGGCATGACTATCAAAGAATATACTAAATAATTTTATAAGTTGAGTATTAGAGCAGGCTATATTGAAGATGACATAGAAAAGGTAGCTAGATATATAAATGGTTTGAGATATGAAATACATAATGAGATCAGCTTATTAAATCCGAAGACGATTGAAGATGCCTATCAAGCAGCTTTGAGGGTGGAAGAAAAGATGTTGCGCAAACAAATTCAGAGAAATAGAGGCAAGAGTCTGGCAAAAGGAAGGGGAACATTTAAATCTAGATTTCAACACTCCCAGAATGAGGCAGGGAGTTCGAGTAATAGATCACCATGAAGAGGAGATTCTGGTTGCAGAAGGTTTGTGGCTAGAGGTAGAGACCGAGGAAGAGATGTTCAGTGCTTTGCATGTGGTGAGTGGGGACATGTGCAATGGGATTGTCCTCACAATAAATCAGCAACCCAGGGAAATGTGAACATTGCTGAAACCAAGGAAGAAATTCCTCAAACTGCAACCAAAGAGGAACCACCTAAAGCCAGAGAATCTTTGTTGTTGAAAAGGATATTGCTTAAAGCAACTAAGGAAACCAAAGAACCAACTCAGAGAAAGAATATGTTCAAAACTGTATGTAAGTCAAGGGATAAATGTTGCAAATTGGTAATTGATAGTGGTAGTACTGATAACCTTGTTTCTAGAGAGATGGCGGACAAATTGAAGTTGGAGAAAACAATACACCCCACTCCTTATAAAGTATCGTGGCTCCAAAAAGGCCATCAAATTATTGTAAATGAACAATGTAAAGCCGGAATTCAGATTGGTACTTATAAGAATGTTATTTTATGTGATGTAATGCTAATGGATGTATGTCACATATTGCTAGGAAGGCCCTGGCAGTTTGACCGAAAAGCCATACATGATGGTAGAAGAAACACTTATACTCTTGAGAAAGACGGGAACAAGCATACACTACTGCCATTGAAAGATGAAACTGATGAGGAAGCACCTGGAAACAGTGTTATGTTGATGAGTGGAAAAACCATGTTGCAAGAAGTCGAGAAGGGCAAGGAGATGCATTTTGCTATTGTTGGGAGACCCAAGGTAATTTTAACTTCTACAAATTTAGAAAATTTACCTAAAGAAATTTGAAATATGTTGAATGATTTTTCTTATATTGTTGTGGATGAGTTTCCAAATGAGTTACCGCCCATCAGGAGTATTAGTCACCAAATTGATCTAATCCCTGGAGCCAGTTTTCTGAATAAAGAAGCCTACTTGTTAACACCACAGGAAAATGCCAAAGTTGGAATATAAGTGCAAGAGTTGATGGATAAAGGATTAAGTAGAGAAAGCCTTAGTCCATGTGTTGTACAAATAGTACTCAGTCCAAAGAAAGGAGGTGAATGGCGCATCTGCACAAATTCTCAAGCAATAAATAAAATCACCATCAGGTATCGTTTTCCTTTACCATGAATGGATGATTTAATGGATTGTTTCAGTGGGTCAAATTATTTTTTCTAAGATAGATTCGAAGAGTGGGTATCATCAGATAAGGATTCGAGAAGGGGATGAGTGGAAAACCACATTTAAAACAAACAGTGGTTTGTATGAATGGTTAGTAATGCCTTTTATACTTACTAATGCACCTGATACTTTCATGAGGTTAATGAATGAAGTTTTGAAAGAATATTCAGGTAAAATTGTAATTGTTTATATTGATGATATTCTTATTTTCAGTCGAAGTAAAGAGGACCATCTAGAACGCACTAAATTAGTTTTAAAGACTTTGCAAAAAGAAAAACTGCTGATAAATTTGAAGAAGTGAAGCTTTATGAAGGAAGAAATAATTTATTTGGGATTTGTAGTCTCTAAGGAAGGGTTGAAAATGGATCCAGAGAAAATCCAAGAAATTGTGAATTGGTCAACTCCTAGAAGCATATTTGAGGTAAGAAGCTTCCATGGTCTTGCAATTTTCTACCGAAAATTTATTCGAAGTTTTAGTCATATTTGTGCACCCATTATTGAAACAATCAGAGAAACTAATCAGCCATTCAAATGGACAGAAGAAGCAGATCGAAACTTTAAATTGCTAAAGAAAAAGATTATTGAAAAACCAGTCTTGGCTTTACCAAATTTTGAGAAAGTTTTCCAGGTTGAAACTGATGATAGTGGAATTGCGATTGGAGCAATTCTAAGCCAAGATCACAAACCAATAGCATACTTCAGTGAAAAACTAAATGAAGCAAAGAAGGAATATTCATCTTATGACAAGGAATTTTATGCTGTTGTGCAAGCTTTAAAAAAATGGAGACATTATTTGTTGCCAAAAGAGTTTGTGTTATATTCTGATAATCAAGCATTACAATTTATAAACAATCAACCAAAGTTAAATAAGAAACATGCCAAATGGGTAGAATATTTGCATAGTTTCACTTTTTTAATCACACATACAAGTGGTAAATTGAACAAAGTTGTTGATGCTTTGAGTAGGGTGAACTTAATTATGCAGGAGTTACAAGTTGGTGTTGTAGATTCAAGGAGATGGTTAACATGTATAAAGATGATGCAGAGTTTAAAGAGATTTATGAAGCTGTAGAAAATCCAGTAATCCATAACAAAAACCAGTGGTTGGACTATCTAATCCAAGGGGGATTACTATTCAAAAATAATAAGTTATGTATTCCTAAATGTTATATGAGGGAAAACATAATCAAGTAGAAGCATAGTGGAGGTCTATCCAGACATTTTGGAAAAGACAAAACCTTTGATTAGGTAAATACTTTTTATTAATGGCAAAAGATGCAAACTGATGTTAAATGGTTTGTGGAAAAATGCAGGATTTGTTAGCATGCTAAGGGGAAAATTCAGAATACAAGATTGTTTCAGCCATTACCAATACGTGACCGACCGTGGGATGCAGTCATTATGGATTTTTTTTTGGGTTTGCCAAAAACTAAAAGGGGAAATTATTCTATTTATGTTGTTGTGGATAGATTTTCTAAAATGGTGCATTTTATTACATGCAAGAAAACAATTGATGCAACACATATTGCTAATCTATTTTTTTCAGAAGTTGTAAGATTGCATGGATTACCTGTAAGCATTGTGTCTGAAAGGGATACCAAGTTTGTGGGACATTTCTGGAGAACTCTGTGTAAGAAACTAGGTACCAACCTTAGTTTCATTTCAACATATCATCCTCAAATGGATGGACAGACCGAGGTTGTGAATAGAAGTCTGGAAAACATATTGAGAAGCTTCGTATATAAAAATCATAAATGATGGAATTTAGCCCTTGCTCAGGCTAATTTTGCTTACAACGACCCTCCAAATTAAAGTACTGGCATGAGTCCATTATAAATTATTTTTGGAATGCATCCAAGAGGTGTGTATGAACTCAGAGATCTGGGAAAACAAGAGGTAATGAGTGCAAAGGCTAAAGAATTTGCACAACAAATGTAGGAACTACAAGAATATGTCAAAACAAGATTGTAGGAAAGCAATAGAAAATACAAGCAAAGAGAAGATATCAAGAGGCAAGAAAAATAATTCCAAGTGGGTGATTTGGTTATGGTATAT
The DNA here is from genome assembly GCA_034641835.2 of Pinus albicaulis. Classification (NCBI taxonomy): domain Eukaryota; kingdom Viridiplantae; phylum Streptophyta; class Pinopsida; order Pinales; family Pinaceae; genus Pinus; species Pinus albicaulis. The sequence goes on along the minus strand of JAXQQM020064839.1, from coordinate 35,297 downwards.
TTAAGAAAAGAAATATTTCCTGCTAAAACTTATAACAAATTAAAATTGAAGAAGATAGGGCCATGTAAAATTGTAAGGAAATTTTCTTCAAATGCATATGAAGTTAAATTTCCAACAGGAATTGGAATATCACCAATCTTCAATGTTGTAGATATCTACCTACACCAAGAACCAGAAGAAGATTCACAAGGAGACACCACAGTAGAATAAAACCCAACGGTAAATTGGGAAGAGCATATGCCCAGAGTAGGGAAGAGGGAAGTCAAAGCCATTTTGGAAAAGAGAGTGTCAAAGAAAACTAGGAGCCAAACCTATTATCAGTATTTAGTCAAGTGGAAAGGACAGCTAGTGGAAGACGCCAGTTGGATGACTGCAACAGAGTTACAAAAGTTGGGAGTAGATTCCGAAGCATTACAAGAACAGTTTTCTTCCCCGAGAGTCTGATGTAGGAGTGTCAGGACTTAGTCAGCAATGTGATGTTTTATTCAGATGTTGTGGCTAATCTAAAGAAATAAACATTAGTAGTAGTATTTTATTTTATTATTATTATTATTGTTATTGTTATTTATTTATGAGGATAGTTAGTTCGTTTTGTATTTTTAATCAATTAGGAATAAAATTAGGAATTGGTTTCTTTCCCTATGTGGATATATAGCCAACATAGGGATAAACACTTAAAAATAGGGAGGTATTGATTTGTTGAGAAAATTCGAGAAGAAACTTATTTTAAGAGGAATAGTTTCATATTTCAAGTATAAATAATAGGGAAGTAGGGAGGAAAAACCAAGAGTGCCAGTGTAAAGACTGAAAAAATAAGGGGCGATCAATGAAGTATTCAGCCCATGCAGTGTTAATGTCATTTGGATTTTAGCATATTGTGTTTCTTTTTTAATCTAAAAACTGTATGTATATGTTGTCTATAAGTGTGTGATTGCAAGTAAATGATTTTTCTTTGTAGAGGGTGATGCATAGTTTTAAAACGTTGTAGTGGACTGCGGCCTTGGTGTAGATGTAGGTAAAGACACTCAAGCCATATGTTAAACATAGCACAAGCATTGGACTGTTCGACTTTTCTTAACAAGACTATATAGCTTGGAAATGTTATTCAGATGGCTACACAGTCCCTGTGGTGCATGGGTTCATGTTTTAACGTATACAGTTCAACTTTCCTGCATCACAGAGTGGCTTATCATCTACGTTGAGGAACTATGTTGACATTGTTGGCAGAGTGGCATATCATCTGCGTTGAGGAACTTTGTTAACATTGGTGGTATGTTGGCACAGTTGTCTGTGTTGAGTCATTGAGTGGAGATTAGTGCAGGTTCAAAATGAAATTCCACCTTATAGAGTTGGAACTATATTTTTTTGTTTGATTACTATGGTGGTTGGGTAGCTATGGACACAAACAATTGGCGATGTTTTGTTTAAGCAAATTACATAGTCAATGAACTTGATTTCCCTTGTTTAACCATGGTGCTTTAAATATTACGTTGGTTCGTTTTTCTAAATGGATTCCAAATGCCATCATAAATAAGAGTAAACCTAGGTCTTACTAAAATTGAACATTTTACTATACTAATTTGTAAGTGGAAATTGTGTTTTCTACATTATAATATATGCTTCTTTCAAAAATATATAATCAAGCATAACCATCATAATAATATTTTTCACTCATGAAAAAATCAAGTCAAAATCTAATTGATCGCGAGGCTATGGATAAGGAATTAACTATATTCTACTACCATATTCTCTCAAAACCCCAAGATAATATATTAGTAGCCATCAATCACATCACAAAATCCATCCCATACCAGGTCAAAGAAGAGCACAATGAAGCTCTCATAATACTAATAACTATAGAGGAAGTGGATGAATTTATCGCAAGCATTCAAAATAATAAATCCCCATGACTTGATGACTTCACCATAGACATTTTTCAAGCATGTTGGCCTTTCCTTTAACAATATATTCACACTATAGTGGGAAGAATTCATGGCACTTGCTTCAACACTTTATGCTCCCCACACCAGGTTTCTCATAGTCACCTCAAGATTAATATAAATGGTCAATGATCATTTTCGTTTAGGCCCATAGCGCTCTACAATGTCATATACAAAATAATAACAAAATTCGTTTCCAATTTCCTCAAACCCATCCTCCCAACTCTCTTATCTCTAGAATAAATAAGGTATGTGGAAGGAAGATAAATCCTATATAACATCATGGTTGTGCATGAGTTCATACATTCCTTGAAATAAAATATAAAAACTAGACATTATAATTAAGATTGATTTTTTGAAAGCTTTTGATAAATTAAGTTCGAGTTACCTTTACTAGGTTCTAAAAGCCTTTGGATTATGTTTTGAATGGATGAAATGGGCGGGATCCTTAGTAACCTTTCTTCTCCATCATTCTCAATATATCCCATTTGATACCATTATCTTCTTCCATGGGTATCCACCAGGGTGATCCATTGTTCCCTTTCCTATTCCTTCTAGCCAATGAGGTCCCTAGTCAAACCATCTATCAAGAAATATCACATGGTCTTCTCATAGGTCTGCTAATTTTGGGAGACAAGTTCTCTATGTCTCACCAAGAGTTCATGGATGACAACCTTCTGATGGGAACTCTCTCTATTAGATAAGACGATATGCTCAAGTAGATTCTTGGTGATTTCTCGCTCGTATCGGGAACCACCATAAACTTATCAAAATCAAACTTACGTTTTTTCAACCCCCCAAATATTTTTTTGAGAAATATTACAAGCATATTGGGCTACCAAATCACCCATCTTATAGAAAAATATTTGGGCACTCTCCTAGTATAAACTACCCTGAAATCCAAACAATGGAAAGACATATTTTAAAAGGTGAATGAAAAAATCACTCCCTCAATATTGTAGGCCGAGTTATTCTTCTTAAACAAATATTTTAGTCTATCCCCATTTTCCTATATTTTGCAATGGAAGCCCCAAAAGAAATCCTTAAATCCTTAAAAGATATTTACTGTTAATTTTTATGATGGGGTGCCACCATGGAGAAGAAATTGGCCTTGATTCCTAGGACAAGATTTGCTTACCTAAACTAAAAGGGTACTAGGCCTCAGAGATATGGAAATTTGAAGCTAAGTCTTTGGTGCCAAAATATAAAAGATGTGGATTCAGGGTGACACAAATTCATGGAAACAATATAGAAAACAATATAGCCATATTGTTTCTTTCCATAAAAAAATAAGGGTTGTCTCTCATGTCCAAATATTATCTATATGGAATCATGCCAAATCCAGCAAAAAATTAATATAGATATACAACTTTTGTGAGATATGTGATTATAAATATTCCATATTTTTGACTGATTCATGGAAATAATTACCCAAAATCATCAACAATGACTCCTACAAAGAGAAAAAACAAGGTATGAAAGCTCAACACTTATTCAATGTGGAAAATTATTCGTAGGAAACTCCCTTGCTTGAATCATGGCGGGCATGAAAAACATATATCAATGGCATTTTTCCAAAGAAAACATTGGAACTAAGAAAATTTGGGAGGATATTTAGAAAAGTAAACCCCCCTTCATTAAGTATGACAGGGGATGTAAATTTAATGGTGCCTTCACAATAAAGGAAGCTTATTTACTAGCCACTGGACATCTCAATCTCCCATCTCAAAAAGTATAGAATTCCATTTAGCCTCATAAACGTTTTTCAAAGGTGGCTCACTTTCTTTGATTTCTATTGATTAGATCCATCCTTATCTAGGACAGATTAATAAAATACAACTTCAAGGGTCCTTATTTTGTAATACCCCTCGAAAAATTTCTATGTGACTTATTTTATTTAAATTTTGATTAAAGAAAGAAAATAACATGTGATGACTAATTTAATATAAATATTATTTCCAAAAATGAAATTATGAAATTGAATTATCAATCCTCTTAGGAAAAAGGAAAAAATGATAACATGAGAGATTAACCCGTAATTTTCGGGAAATACTATTGGAGTTGGTTATGCCTAGTAATAAAGAAATTAAATAGAGAAATCCTCAATTTGTTGGTTTATTCTCGGAGAAAAAGAGAGAAATACGAAAATGGAAATCCATTGTATACAATATAGTTGTAGATAAATTCCTTGGTGTGGAATTGTGAAAAATGAAGATCCGTGTGATATAAATACCGATTCCTGAAAATAAAATGTAGTGGGAGAGAAATAATGGTGGAACCCAAAGACTTTTAGTTGGACATTGCTAAGGGTTTTAGAGGTACTAAAGCTAGAAAGAAAATTCCTTATGGGTTTGTGTTCTTCCTAATAGTTTGGTGATAGATTGGGGGTGGGGGGCATTGAAGAAACTAGTTCAATGTTAGGTGGATCCTGAAAATACTTTTTCCTTTTTCCTAGAAAGGGTTCAAATAATTGTAGGTTCAAATAATTTCTGTGTAAATTTATTGAGAATAGTACAAGCATATTAAATAGAATGTATCATGTGGACTAATAGTGGGTTTTGCAGGAAAAAAATGTTCTTGAACTATGTACTAATACATGAACAAAGGTTCTGAGAAAAATAAAAATAAAAAATGGATTGAAAAAGATTTATTGAACTAACTATGAAAATATGTGTGACAAGCATGGACTGAGCAAAGAAAAGGGAGAAATTACTTTTATGAAAAGATATAATTTATTAATAAAATAAGATAAATTGAAGGTAATGAATAGTGTTCAAGTTACTGTAAATGTTTGTTGGATTTGATCCTAGAGAGGAAATAAATAATACATATACATAGTATTTGTAATAATTCTATATTATGAGGTAGAGGTATATGTCGTACATGTTATAAATAAACTATAAGATAGAGTTACTAATGGCACCCAAATTCACACAGACCTTAATATCCCAATCTACTCCACACATAGCTTTGTATTTACATCCAATATTTCATTGAAAATTTAACATATCCATTCAATATAAGAATATTAATAAGAATAATAATATTGGTGCTATGGGTAGGCAAAACAGGATTTAAAACCAAAACAAAGTCCTACATTTTTTTTTATGAGTCACTATGAAATGATTTGGTAGCATTCCCTTAGAAGGGGCATGCAATTTCATGCATAATAATAATGATAATAATATCTATTGTACTGGAAATTTTCTTAGTTACATGAACAAAGAAAAACTAAGGGGTTAATTTTCTTCTAATAAATTTTATCTAATTATATTCACAAAAATAAAATCTAAGATGCTAGTATCATTTTAATGCAAATGGATAGTTATAGTGGTTTTCCTTTGGGAAATAATGTTTTCTTGTGCGAGAAGAATAATAGTAATGTGTATTTGACATTATTTTATAATTATATTCTTATCGTTAATGTATGAGAAATATTTTTAGAGCAAGCATGTTAAGATATTTTATTTACATTTGATGTATACACGTGAATAGATGTTGAAGGACTGCTTTTAAAGGTTGATTTTTGGTTGACTAATGCTTTATCTAATAATAATATCAAATCTTGTTGACGGTAACAATAAGATGAAAGGATGGTGACTTGTGAAAAGGATAGATTATGTTTAACATTGTGGTAGGTAAAGGACCAGTGGTCCATGGAGATTGGGGAGTGTGAGCTACAAGATCGTCCACTGATAGAACCAGGCCACAAAGGTATAAATATTAAAAATTTGTTGGTAAATGATATCATGATTATTTTAATAGATTTTAGATGAATATCTTGTATTGTAATGAAATGTTTTGTAATATTTTACAAAAATGGTTAAGGGATGGACTCCCTTAAAAATCATTGAGTGAGGGATGAACACCCTCATGAGATTTTAATAGAAAAAATTAAAAGTTTGTTGGTTTTCACCCTATGGGGTTTCTAGGGTATATGGGTGTTCAACAATGTGATTTATTATTGTGTCAGTTTGATGATGTTTATTCCTTACATGATGTTATGTTTATAATATCAAATATGTGGTTAACTAAACTAGTTAAAGGGATCATGAAAGTAATGCAATATTATGTCATAAAGCTTATGTTAATATGCTACAACAATGGTTATTAGTGGTTATGTAACTCACTATTCCTTTACTAAATTTACTTCATGTAATTATGAAGATTCTATCTAATGGTTAATGAAGAATCTGGAATAGTAATTTGAATAGTTACCCGTGGGTAAATTGTTTGAAAAAAATCTAACTCCGTGCATTTTCATGCAAGGCTACCGGGGGATGTTACAAATGGTATCAGAGTTGAAGGTTACACCACTAGTGCGTTTTGGGAATTTTTAAGAAGAAAATCAATCGTGGTATGATACTAGTGGGAATAAACTCAAATATCAATCAAACAATATACATATCTACATATGCAGTAGACTACTTTTGACATGAGAGGCATGGTGCATGTTTATAACTGCATTGGAGAGTAATAAGCAAGAAATTGTGTTGCAAAACTAAGTTCATGAAATTTGAATCCTATTGAGGATAAAAGACAATAAAAACCTATGTTGCACCTATGAATATTCGTGAACAATCATTAGTGAAAGTGAGAGTTGACAACTAACCTTTACATATATGACAATATTATTGATATATTTAATGAACATGAATAAAGTTACAATGTAGTCGTTATGAATAATAAAAACATGAATGTGAACGATGGGGAGTGTCCTTGAAGAGGATGATATCATGCTTGAAAAGTACATTGAAAGAACCCATTTATATATTAAAAGTACAAAATTATTGAAGTAGTGAGACTTGAATGTAATGACTAGTTGTTGATTGAGTCTTATCATGGTTGCATTAAAATGGTTGGTAGAATTGTTTAGTTAGTGTTACATTAATAGATATTAAAACTTAAATATGCATGAATTAGACTTAATTAAATCTTATTGCAATTTGTTAAAAATTTATTATGGTAGTTAGTTCATGTGTTCATGTGTTTGTAACAATACATTGTGGGCAATTCGAAATGTTTAGATTGTTACCCTCACTTTTATTGACAATTGAACATTAATAAAAAAATTCTTATACTTGTATGCATGACTGTGCTATTTGGAAAATCAAAATGTATACCAATTGTATGTCAATTACATTTCCTGTCAATCTAGATATTGTGGACCTATGATGAGGGTCAAGTATGAGTGAATGATGTACATAAATGTTTATTTTTTTTAATGATAATGTGCATAAAGTTCTAATCAGAACTAGATCGTGGACTAGAATGATAGCTAAAAATTCAAAATGTTCAAAAGTCTGTTGAACCTGAGAGACCAAAAATGTCTTGTCGTTGTGATTACGGCACCACAAATGGTTCGAAAAACCGACATCGTATGAAGAAGTTATCGCAATTTGAAAACTCGAGTAAACTGCGAAAACTGGACTTTGACCAAGTTTGACTTGGAATTTTTGAAAATTAAAAAGAGAATATTCCCTGGAATATTCCCCAAAATATTCCATACGGTCCAATCAAGACATGACAAGTGGCATCGTGTGATTTTTTGTTTGGTTGACTTTTTTATTCATGGGCCAATAGAAAGCTGCCATGTGGCAGGCCTGAAGGCCACCATGTGGCCCAAGAATGGTCTCATAAAAATTTTGGAGCCCGCGAGAATCGAACATCAGACCTTCCCCGTAGCAACCATGCACATTACTGTTCCACTACACGTTTAGTTCTTAACTATGTTAGAACTTCGTTCATATTTAAATTTATGCAGTTTCCGAATTTTGGGGAGTGAAGGGGCCAGCCCCTCCCCATGTGTCCTTGACCCCATGTCTAGGCGCTAATGACTAACCGCCAATGCACAAAAAACTATACCCACTAGTGGAAACCCCATTACATGGCACGGTTACCATAAACGATGCCGACAGGTCCACTTGGCATCTAATGTGACTGCGGAAATCCAGGACATGTGCCCACGATTAAACCAAGCAGTTAAAGCTAACCATTAGAACTGGAAATATTTTTGGAGCGGGCGCTAATTTTGGAGTTTGGCCACTTTTAACTGGAGTTAACTCCAGTTCCTCCACAATTGGTGGAGTTTTTTAAGGGACATTGGGAAAATTTTGTTTTGGCTCTATCTGGAGCTAGATTCGCCCAATTTTGGACTGCCAATAGTCAATTTCGACTATATCCAACCTTCCAGACTCAATGGAGTAGGTTTCAGAGCCATAAGAGAGCTTCTAAGAAGTTTTTTTCATCAATGAAGTTCAAGGAGCTACTAGGGCCACGAGGGGGCAACAACAGTTTGAGGCCTAGGCAGGGGAGCTATAGGTCTTTTTCAACAATCCGATAGTCAAATTTGGATATTTCAGATTTTTTGAATCTTATGAGAGGGTTTTTAGAGCCATTAGAGAAATTTTGAAGGTTTATAAGTTTCAGTAAAGTTCCATAGGCCATTAGTGCCAAATTTTTCCAACAACAATTCAAGGCCTAGCTAGGGGAGCTAGAGACCATAGGCAGAACCAATAGTCATTTCTAATTGTAAATAGAATTATGAATGAATTTATGGAGGTTTAATAAGCTTTTGATGACTTGTAGAGGTCAAAAACCCATCACAGAAGTTTTCAGTGACCCTAGTGCCAAGGGGTGCCAACCGGTGTTGGAGGCGAAACCGAAGCAGCCGAAGGCCATTCTCTGCAAATGAATAGTCTATATTGACTATTTTAGACATTTTGAAACCAATGAAAGTGTTTTAAAAAAAATTTGGGAACTTCTAGGGCTCAAAAAACTGAAGGGAAGCTTTGGGCAGCCCTTGGCATACCGTGGAGGAAAGCCTAGTTTTGGGATGCAGTGCTTGTTTTGAGCAATTTATCAGTTGATATTTGGTGTTTGATGTGTGTTGAATGCATCAGGAGTGGTTTCAGTGACATAAAAATAATTCTAAAGGAGTTAGTGCCATGAATAATCTCAACGTAGCTCAGTGCACTGACAGAAGGAATCGTGTCTAAGGGAGCCTAAAGCTGTTTGAAGAGTTTGGACAACCATAAGAGGGATATAGATGGTATTCTCAGCCCTTTGGATCAGTTCAGTATCCATTGGAGTTGATTGTGGAACTTGTAAAAGAAACCTTACCATAATCCCAAAGAGCCGAGTCAAGATGACAAAGCTCAAAGGAGACATAGCCCACGAGATTTGGGTGAAATCCTAGATTAATTTTGCTTTTGTGTGTGAATTTTTTATTGCTGCATTATGTTGCTTTTATACATGTTAAATTTCAGCAAGAAAAAATGAACTTAAGACACATATACAGTTAAAAATAATACACCACTTTCAAGTAATAATTCCACATAATGTCAAGTACAAGATATATCATTTATATGTTTAGCTGAGTGGGAGGTTCTTGAAATACATAACAAGTTATCCAAACCATTTTCAGATCAAGTTCATTATGTAAATTTCTATAGGAAAACGTTTTAAGAGATTATTTTACATTCCAAATAGTTTTGAAAGGCTAGGAGGGCTTGGGTTTATGGTGGTTTCCTACCTAGAGGGGTTTATGGTGCTTTCTTGCCCATATTTCCTCTCCCTAGAGATGAATGATCTCAGTATGGGAAAAGTGTTCGACGAAATGGTGAAGAGGGGAAAAACCATGAGGAATATTTGTTGATTTTAGAGTTTGTTGGAGGAGGCCCAAAAATTCCTCATGGATAGGATGTTGCCATAGTAATAGGAATGATGTTATGAAGAGGAATCCTATATTGGACCCTTTTGGTCATTGGAATTTTTGAGTTGGTTGGCTAGTTGAATTCCAGATTGGACTTGGTATGGTCTATATCATAGAACCATCTATATGTTACAATGACTCGATCTAGTTTTGGAAACTAATTCCCATTTCTTGGGAGGAGATTTATTTTTCCACTCTCGATTTCATAGTAGAAAAAATTAACTAATCAATTATGTGTTGTGTTGAAAATGAATTTTCTATGTGTTGTGTAGAAAAGTATATGTACATATTAACACGAAAGGAGCCTAATGCTCAGAAAGGAATTAGTAGAAGTGTAAGTTCCTTTCAAAATTACCAATATTGTGAATCTCTTTAGCAAGGGCTAAGACAGAATGCACTTGATGCAGTTATTAATCATTTTGATTATTTGAGAGTTAGGTTCTCTTTGAGTACTTTTATAAGTATTGTGTGGATGTCTTTAGTAGGAAGCTAAGACAATATGCTTGTGGTGCAGTGATTTATCAATTTTATGATTAGAGGGTTGGTACTCTTTGAGTACTTGTGGTATTTATGTGGGTAAAATATCACTTGAAATTGTATAAATAGTGATAGTTATAAGTATTTCATTTCAATGAAAATGTTTTTGACTAATTTGATTATGTTGGATTTGTTAATCATAGATTATAGTGTTTTTTTATTATTAAAGCATTGTATTTCCTACATAAAAGTGAACATGACTTCTAAGAGTAATTGATAAGTAACGTTAAGTTGGTGTAAATATTCTCTTCTGATTCTATGAATTTGAATAATGGCCAAGTGATGGAAAGTAGAATTTGCATATTTTTGCAGCTATAAATGCTTATGACTATTCATTTTTGTTTTATTTTGTAACATTGTTGATTTTTCTTATTAGTATTTCTTGGAATGAAATACTTCATTTTAAAGGGGAAGGATCCCCTATTGGGTTGGTCAGGTTGTTATATCATGAGAAAAAAATTAAATCCCAATGAGAGATGAACATTGAGAATGGTGGTCTCTCTAATGGGGGGAGTATGTAATATCCCTATAACCCAATAATAACACTTACCATTTGTGTAAATATGAAAATATTATTGTTTTTACATGTGGTTTCTGGTTACTTCTTTGTTAGGATACGGTTAGAATCAAGAATTACTTATGAATTATTGGTAACCACTGTTTCATTTTGCTATTTAACACACACACACACACACACACAGATATATATATGTTAAATGGACAGTATGTATATTATCATAAAATTAAAAAGAAAAACCTTCATGTTAAAAAGAAGGGAAATGATTTTATTTGCACTCGTTGGTTCAACATAAAAATAAACTTCGATGGTCCTGATCAGGGTGCATACCGGAAGGATGGAACTCCCATCAATCATTATGATAGAGGCCTCGATATATATGCCCGCCACCTTCCACATTCATGGCAAGGTTGGTGGGGCGTCCTTCAGCATGCAGGTGGATGTTCAGTGCAAGGGCAGTGTAAATCAAAGCCATTCAAGACTTGATCAATTGAAGGCGCGGTCGTTTTTTCTCTAGTGGTGAAATATTAAGAAGGATCGTTCATAGGGAAGGCAGAAGGGTGGCACTAGCTTCCCCTTAACATTCGGTAGTGGTGATTACCTGGTATGTAACTTCCCTCTCCCTTATTTCCACCTTTCCTGCCATGATAGTCTCGGGTAAAGGAAATTGTGGCCAGTTTGTTTGGATGTCGATGTGGTATGTGGGTGTGAGGTCAACTCTGTATATGAAGATGTTTGACAACAGGGGATCAATAGTAAATGGGGATTACAATTCTAGTCTTATCGGGTTCATCCTCTGGTCCCTTTCCTCAGTGGAATAGGTTATGCTGCCTGCATGCATCTATGCAATAACCAAAGTAGTCAGGGGGTAAATTCAGGATGGTTTGGTACTCCCAAGCCGGGGTTGGCTGAGTTGGGTTGGGAAGCAAGACCTTTGTCTATGTTTATATCGAGTTGTAGCCTTCTAAATTGTGCTCGTAACACGACTAGTGTGCACCATATGAGAGACCCTACCTCTGTGAGGAGGCTGGTGAAAGCATTGAGTCCTCTCTGGGATTGGGAAGATGGTGGGCATGTCATTTGTGATTGTGGAAAGGGTATGAGAAATGTTGGGTGGGCTAAATCCCTATCTGGGTCGGGGTCTCTCATTGGCTACAAAAGGAATGATTACGAGAAGAAGGTGTCACGCCCTCCCCTGGTCTTTTGGTTGAAGTCTAGTCAGTGCACCACAATCCTCATCCATGACAATGGGAAACCCTGTACGGTAAGTTTGGCATGCCTGCATGCAATGCATTAAATTCGGGTTCAAGATAATGTCCCACTCCATATCTCCTGGAAAAATAGTATATTTTTTCGCGATGAAAGGAAGGGAAGCCCGAATCAATTTCTGGAATTATGATCCTTTGTTGCTAATTGGAGAGGTAAAAATTTGGGAATTAGATACAGTTAGTGGACTTACCATGCGGCAAACACCCAACTCTTGTACAGCTCACCGACCGAAAGGAAAGAGGATATGGCTCGATCTAAGAGCCCAAATGCGAGAGGTCAAGGTAGAAAAATAGAGGAAAAGAGGTTGAGGCTCAACCCAGTTCATCCTCAGGAAAGCCAAGAGGCAAGAATACCACTGTTTGTACTCAGGTGCTCAATATTTAGCTCAAAAAATCAAATTTTTCATAATCGAAACCAAGACAAAAGTGTAGATATCGTTACCAGAATTCCAATGTAACGTTTTTCATCAAAATCGTTGTTCGTATGAGTAATTTATGGTCTGTTGTTCATTTTCCCAAACAAGAAAAAATGAGAAGAATAGGTACATGGATGATGTGGTAGTCCATTTAGCTTCACAGGGAATATTCTCTAGGTTTAGCTAATGACATTGTGCCAAGTGTTACAGCCGGATTCGCCGATGATGACTAGGAAGTGAAATTTTTTTATCTTATGTCTAAGGGTGAATTTTATTTATTATTTGTTCAGGTTATTATTTTATTGGTGGATTTATGAGAAAATGGGTGAAGGCCACGTGGCACATCAAGGGGCTACCACATGGCCCCTCCCCATGGCTTTAAGGGTTGACAGGTTATATTGCAAAGTCTGAATTACATGTTTGATTGGGCGCATATATGATTTTTATTCCAAAGTTTCGAATTAAACCAAAGTTTCAGACTATTAGGGCACATGTAATATATGTATATATATATTACAAAGTATAAAATGTGTATTGTGTGTGTGTGTGTGTGTGTGTGTGTTACATATATTGAAACAACCAAAACAAACGCACGAAGGGTGGAGGTCAGGGTTCGACCCTGCGACCTCCCCCTTAACACTACCTTCTACGACCAATACACCATCTGATGAGACCTGAAAGGCATCAAAATGTTCCACTATTTGAACCTTCAATTCAGCGCCAATGGAGGGATGAGGGGGCCAACCCCCTACCACGTGGCCTCAACCCACGATCGTACACCAGGGCTAGCGCTAATTGCGCTTAGCGCTAAGCTCATATTAATTAAACTGCACTTAACAGTTAATTAAGTGATGATTAACTTCGTGGAATTTTGGTGGCATGCACTAAATCCGGTTGACCCCCAGTTTTGGTGGAATTAGCTAGGGTTCCTCCAGAATTAGTGGAGAAATTGCAGGAATTTTGTTTTTTCCATAATGGAGGCAATATTCCACCAAATTGGGAAAATGAATAGTCAATTTTATATTTTTTTGGGATTCCAAAGATAATGGCACATATTTCAGAGGTTGAAAATGAATTCTACATGTGATGTTTCTACAGGGAAGCTCCAGGGAGCTAGGGCGACCAAGGAATGAGGTCAAGTCTAGACTAGCAAGAGTCAGTTTTCAGTAATTGTACAGTCATTTTTAGATGATTTGTGTGTTCTAATGAGAATAGAATAGGTTTCAAGAGAAATTCAAAAATTTACACAACACTTTTTCCAAATTTGAGGTAATACAACAAACCCAAGCTATGGAGCTGGACCAAGGAGATGTAGCCCAGGAGGGGTGAACTCCTTCATCAAAAACTTGTTTTGATGGATATGTTTGTGGTTTGTTGTACATGTTTATGTTTTTGTTCAGTTCTTAATTATGTTGTTTATTTTTCATTAATTTCAACATAAAACACAAGGAAATTTCCTATTTTGAAACTCACCTGCACCAAGGAAACTAAAGCACCATAAGCAAACAAGAAGAAAATAAATTATAATTCCAAACTTGTAATTAGCAAAAAAAAAAAATAACATACAGGTTTAGATCAAGTGTTATCAGAGCATCAAGCTGCTTAAGGTTATTTTCTTGCTTTTCTAGAGTTTGTGCAAAAGAGTTTTAACGGTTGCAATTTTTTTATTCTTACAAGGTTAATCTTGCAGAGAGGAGAAGGGAAACTATTGGTTTCTAGTCCTAAGGTTAGGACCAGAAGAAGGAGAGGCACAAGGCCACAATCTCCACCTGAATTTTCACTCCCAGTTGCACCTGAAGCACCTCAAGTGTTATCTCTATTTGAGATTCTAAAGTTGAATCTGAAGCCATCATGTCAAGTGGTTGAGATAATGAAGGACACTCAGAAGAGGAGGATGTCAAGAAATAATTCAATGACATGAAGAGGATGGTCAAGATTATGTTTGATGCATTCATTGCTGGAATGATAGGAGGAGGTTCTAAGTTCCCACATGGAGAAGGAACATCAAATTATAGGGAGGATGAAGGGAAGAATTCAAAGGGAAGTGGAGTAAAACCACCTCCATCTCCACCATATTCATTTTCCTCATCATCACCATCAACTTCCTCTTCCACTTCCACCAAAAAAACCACCCATACCCATACTCATTACAAGACCCCAAGAGGAAAAACTCCATTACTTAAATTGGAAATAAATTTTTAATTACCCATGTATAATGGCGAGGTAAATGTAGTGAAGTTGGAAAATTGGATTCGTCATTTGGAGGTGTATTACTGAATTCATAACCTTCATGAAGATGACATAAATATCTATTTGGCTTCATTGAGGCTGGAAGGAGTAGCACTAGTTTGGTTGGAAGCAAAGACTCAAGAGGAAATGTGAATCCATGGTAAGATATCCATTTCTTGGGTTGAGTTTATTTTTTCCATTAAAAGATAGTTTTATCCATTAACCTATATGAAAAAATATATTATGAGTTGGAAAAATTTTAGGCAGCTCAAGGGTCAAACAGTTCAAGATTATACCGAGGAGTTTAGAAATAGAGCTTTATTGCTAGGAGTAAACTTGAATTCCCAAGATACACTCTTGAAATACATTGGGGGTTTACATTCCTAATTGGAGCATACTATTCTTATGTTTAACCCAAGAAATTTAGATGAAGTTTCTGTACAATCCACACACTTAGAGGCAAGGGGAAAACAAGGCATAGAAGAGAAAAGGGAAAGTGAGGGTAAAGGGAAAGAAAAGTTTTATGGAAGAGGAAAAGGAAATATTTCTATTAAGAAAGAGAAGGAAAAAATCACATGCAAAAACTATTCAAATACTGGCCATGATGAAGACCCTTGTTGGCAACTTCATCCAGCATTGAAACCAAATAGACTACAATCCAAAGAGAAGGGAAATATTGTTGCTATAGCTGAATAAGACTTAGGTTCAGATTTAGGAGATGAGACAAAAATTACAGCCATGGGTTTGAAAGGTAAACATGTTGCAAGCACTAGTTCTTTAAATTTTTAAAATGATACTCATGATGAAGATACAAGAATAGAAATTTTACACATTATAGTTGTCTCTAAACATACCAATATTGATACACTTTTTTATAGTGGGTCACAAGCTAACATGATTTCTGAATATTTGGTAAAGCAGCTAAGCCTTGAAACTATTAGACATTCAAGACCATATCCTTTGGGTTGGATTTGCAAGAATGCAAACTTGCAGGTTATAAGGAAGTGCTTACTAAGATTCACTATTAACTCAAAATTTCTTGATGAAGATGAGCTTCATGTAGCGCCGCTTGAAATATCTGGTATTCTATTGGGAAATCATTATCTATATTATAGGAAAGTTGTATTTCATCACCATGAGAACAAGTAACACTTGTTTAATAATGGTATTGAGTATATAATTAGAGCACATAAGAAGAAGACAAGTTTGTCTCTTATGCATGCAAGTGAAATGAAGAGGATAGTGAATGCAAGTCATAACTGGAAGTTGTTGATGATCAAAGGAAGAGATGTATTGAATAAAACTTTTCAAAAAGATGCTTATTCTTGTAATCAGTTTTTTTCAGGATGTTAATAGGTTGCCTTTGAAAGGAGGTGAAAAACATTTGCAGTAGTCAACAGTAGTGCTGAGCAGTGTTGGACACAACATGCTGGTGAAAGAGGGTGAAAAGTTCAAAGAGAAAGTGAAAAATTAGCTTGGAAAAGAAGGTACGGGTTCCACAAATTCTGGTTTATGGTTTCCAAAAGGTATATGGAAATGGTGAAGAAACTTGGTCAAGAGTCGACGCAAGTGTAAAGCGAGATCAACTAAAAATCGCCATGGTGACAGTGTGCAAGGTGAGAAAGTTTCTAAGTTTTATTTGATTGTTGACCAAGGTAGGAACAAGATGGTTTCTGTAAAAATATATTGTTTTCTATAAATTTAGAAATATTTCCGCATGACGATGTCAAAGACAACAAGAGAAGGTCACAAGAATCAAGGAAAAAGCTGAATTTTTATGAAAAGCTCCAAATGATGAAATTGGGAAAATTTCAGTGGATAGAGGCTGGAAGGGTGAGGGAATAGTCCCCTCATCCACATAATCAGTAATAAAGAGATATTTTAGAGTCCAAAATGCTTCTACTAGGGAGTAATGATCAGGTGCTCAGTATTTAGCTCAAAAAATCAAAATTTTCATAATTTCTCGAAGCCAAGACGACAACGTAGATATCATCACTAGGATTCCAACGCAACTCGTTTCATAAAAATATGAGTTTGTATGAGTAAGATATGGTATATTGTTCATTTTCCTAAACACACAAAAAATGAGGAGAATGGGTACAAGGATGATGTGTCAATCCAGTTAGCTTCATATGGAATATTCTCCAGGTTTATCCAATGACACCATGCCAAGTGTCACAGCTAGATTCGCTGATGATGATTAGGAGGTGAAATTTTTTTATCCTAAGTAAAAGGGTGAATTTTATTTATTATTGGTGCAGTTTATTATTTTATTGGTGGATTTATGAGCCAATGGGGAAAGGCCACATGGCTTAGCGAGGGGCTGCCACGTGTCCCCTCCCCATGGCCTTAAGGGTTGGCAGGTTATATTTCAAAGTCTGAATTACAAGCTTGATTGGGCGCATATATGATTTTTATTCCAAAATTTTGGACTATTAGGGCACATGTAATATATGTATATATATTACAAAGGAACTTTTTGTGGCTGTGTGTATATATATATATATATATATATATATATATATTAAAACAACCAAAACAAATGTGGGGAGGACGAAGGTCGCGATTAGAACCCACGACCTCCCCCTTAACACTATCTTTCGCCACCAATAAACCATCCAATTGGACATGAAAGGCATCCCAATGCGCCACTATTTGAACCTTCAAATCAATGCCAACAGACGAAGGAGGGGGCCATCCCCCTACCACGTGACCTCAACCCACAACCATCTGCCAGGGCTAGCCCTAATTGCGCTTAGCGCTAAGATCATATTAATTAAAATGAAGTTAACCATTAATTAAGTGTGGATTAACATGGAATAAATTTTGGTGGAGTGCGCCAAATCTAGCAAACCCCTATTTTTGGCGGGGTTAGCTGGAGTTCCTCCAGAATTAGTGGAGAAATTGCAGGAATTTTGTTTTTTCCATAATGGAGGCAATATTCGACCAAATTGGGAAAAAGAATAGTCAATTTTAGATTTTTGGGGGATTAAAGAGACAATTGCACAGATTTAAGAGGCTAAAAACCAATTCTAAATGTGATTTTTCTATAAGGAAGTTCAAGGGAGGAAAGGGCCACCAGGGAAGGAGGTCATGTCTGGACCAGCCAAAGTCATTTTTCAGTAATCGGACAATCATTTGTAGATTATTTGTATGTTTTGAAGACAATATAACATGTTTCAGGAGTAATTGAAAAATGTACACAACACTTTTGACAAATTTTAGCTAATACAAGAGGCCCAAGCTATGAAGCTAGAACAAGGAGATGTAGCCCGGGAAGGGTGAACTCATTCATCAAAAAATTGTGTTGATGGCTCTGTTTATGGTTTGTTGTACATGTTTATGTTGTTGTTAATTTCTTACTTATGTTGTTTATTTGTCATTAATTTCAACATAGAACACGAGATAATTTCATGTTTCGACACTCACCTACACCAAGGAAACTAAAGCAAAATAAGAAAAAAAGAATAAAATAAATTATAATTCTGAAGTTGTAATTAGCACAGAAAAGCTAGCATATTGGTTCAGATAATTGTATCATTCAAGATGTCATGAAGTCATACATGAGAACATCGTTGAATAAATTCAAAAGTTGATCGAGAAGTGGGAAGTGAACTTAAACCCCCAGGAAGGCTCAATGGAAATGGAAGCTGAAGAATGGAGAGCCCTCATGCCCAATCCTGGGAAAAATTGGGGAAGAGTTACACAGTTCAAACAAACATTGTTTTTATATTGGTCTATGAAAGGAATTATGGGCAAAGCCTTGGAACATATATCCATGATCCTGGCCACAATTGTCCACAACTTTCCATATTACAGAAGCAAATTTGAGAAGCTCAAATTATAGCTCCTGAAGTAATATGGGCACCTCCGACACATCGAATACCACCTCACATACACCCTTAAACTGTATGAACTCCTAGGAAATTATGCTCAAGACCCAGTGCTTCTAGAATCTGCCTCGGCTGAGGAAGCAGAGTAGTTTTATGTTGATTACTATTGATGGTTTTTTGTATATACTATTTATATGTAGATAGCATTTATTTTGTTATGTATAGCCAATCATTCCAATAGGAAAGTGAAAGACAATATATGTATGAACATCCAATCGATGTTATCTTGGTTTGCTCGACTCAAAACTTATTGTTTTTTGATAGCATACCACGCCATCAGGTGGCCAATAGACTTGGTTTCCCATTCAGGGAAAGTTGAGGCCATCTAAAAATATCTATACTGTTGTAACTTGTTTATTAAAAAGAATGAAAATGGAGGTAAAACCAAGCTTATAAAAAACAAAACTTCAACGGATGAGTTGATATGCACAAGAAAACTGTTAGCATTTTCACTATACGAAATTATCATTCAGATGGAATGTCGGGCTACTCTCGTGGAGAATATTTTTAGATATCGTCAAACTTAGCTATCAAGGATGGACGAGAAATGGTGTTATATGCTTTTATATTCATATATGTCATTTAAATACTCCTAGACATCAACATGGGGATATTGTAACTTCACATTGTGTGTTCTCATTTTATTGTCATTGTGTTTATTATATGTGTGTTTAGCATGCTTGATAGAAGAGGAGAATGATGAAGAAACACAAGATTGAGTCATTATGTGGAAGAGAGTTGAGGAAAAAAGGAAAATTCTTCAAGGATAAGATAAGTATTATATGTCTTGAATTCGTGGAAGAAAAATTGTGGTTAAATAAAGAATATTTTATTTGACTTAATTAGATTAATTATTGGATATACCCTCAAAGGTCAATGATAAATTAACAAGGGTAAATTTTGATACATTTTCATGGGTTATGAACTAAATTAAATTACTTAGATTAATTTCTTGAAAACAAACCATGAATATTTGTCATAGAAAACATAGGCTACCCATGTTGCTGTCCTGGAGAGATTGTACGAAATTTTATGTTTCTATGCAAGGATAGAACAACTATTTGGGGTATATTTATTAAGAAAGAAAATATATATTTTCATGTAGTAAAATTTTATATACATATAATTTCTTGAGAATTAACTTATATATATTTTCATAATTTTGTAAAGAAGAAAATATATAAATGTTTGATATATTTTCTATGAGAACATTATGAGTATTTGCATTGCTTCTATACAATCGATTATTGAAAATTAATAATTACTTATGTGCATTAAAAGTTAAGGAAGCCTTGTTATTTTTTTAAGAGTGAGTACATGTTCAACTATAGTAAAAAGTTAAAGGAGTCGTACTAGTTTTGTAAGTAATAACATAGATTCACATGCATGAACAATAGCTAATGTTATTAGCTTTCTTTTGAAAAAATATGTAGTTGCATGCATGAGTATTATCTATTATGTTAAGCTTCCTTTTGGAAAGATTAAATTTGGTAAACAAAAACATGTATTTTCATGTTCTAATTTTGTTAAAGTTAAGGATATCCTTCCATATAAGCATGGTAAAAGTAAAATTGAATATACTAGTTTTTAGAAAAAGAACGCACATAATTATCATTCTCATAAAATATTAGCGACGTCATTTTAAAAACAGTGCATGGAAAAATGTAAATTAGTGTGCTAATTCTTTGGAAGGAAAAAATATGAATTTTTTTGCATTAGATGATAAGAACAAAGATTATTTTCTTGTTACCTTGCTTATCAATAATGTGCCTAGTTGGTTTTAAGAAACGATTGTGTGATTGTATGTCTTGAAAGAATGACATTGTATTAAAACAACACAGGTTTAATGCACAAAATGATATAAGAAGTCATACTATTTTTCATAAAGAATGTATGTGATATTTTCTTGAGAAAAGATAAAGAAACTAAGTTATTTTATTTAAGGAAAAAAAAAATTATGGAATTATGAGTGGGAAGTTATACTACAAATTTATTTGAATTTATTCACATGATTCCTATGAATTATATTCCTAAAGAGAACCAATAGACCTTAAAAGATAAATATGTGTTTATTTTATTAGATTTTATTAAGGAGAAATATGCACAGAGTTTGATATTTCTTGAGAGGAAATAAGGTATTTTTATGAACTAAAATATAAATATTATGCTAGATATTTATTGAAGGAATTAATTTATTTACAGGCAAAAAATATAAATCATTTATGCCTCATATTTCTTGAGAAATTAGTTATTCAGGAGTGCACAAAATGAATACTATGTTTTATATTTATTGAAAAAAATATGTTATTTGCTTGCATGAAAAACACAAATATTTTGTTTTATCTCTTCAAAGAAAATATAATCTTTGCATCCATGAAAATTATACCTATTATGTTGGATTATTTGAAAATAAATATGCATGGAAAGAATAATAATTATTGTGTTAAACCTTGGAAAAGAAACATGTAATTGCATGTAATATATGCATTAGCTCTCCTTTGGAAAAATGCATATATTCACATCTAAGAAATAATAACTAACACATGAGTTATCTTTTAGAACAGAGCATGTAATTACATGTAAAACATACCTTGTAAATAGCTCTATCTTGGAAAACATGCTTTTGGAAAAGGGACCTACATTTGCATGCACAATCATGGTATCTGTTATGTTAGATATCCCTTAGAAGGGGGTATGAAATTGCATGCATAATAATAATAATAATCTCTATTGTATTGGAAATGTTACTTAGTTACATGCATAAAGAAACGCTGAGTTGCTAACTTTCTTTGAATAAGTTTTATCTAATTACATGCACATAAATCACATCTAATATGCTAGTATCATTTAAATGAAAATGGATGGTTATAGTGGTTTTCCTTTGGGAAAGAACATGCATTGGTGCGAGAAGAATCATAGTACTATGGTACTTATTTTACATGATTTGATAATTATATGCTTATAATTAATGTATGAGCAATGTTGTTAGTTCAAGCATGTTGCGATATTTTATTTACATTTCATGTATACACATGAATAGATGATGAAGAATAAATTTTAAAGATTGATTATTGGTTGATTGATGATTCATCTAATCATGATATCAAATCTTTTTGATGACAACAATGACAGGAAAGGATGGTGACCTGTGCAAAGGATAGATTCTGTTTATCATTATGGCAGGTAAAGGACTAAAGGTCCATGCAGATTGGGGAGTGCAGGTTGTAGGATTGTCAAATGATAGAACAATCGAGACACAAAGATATAAAGATTGAATATTTTTGGGTAAATGATATCATGATGATTTTAATATATTTTATCTAGATATGTTTTATTTTATTTATAATATTTTATGACAATGGTTTAGAAATTTACTCTCTTATAATCAATTGAGTGAGGGGTGAAAAAACCTCATGAGCGTTACTAATAAAATTAAATGTTTGTTCTTTTTCACCCTACGAGGTTTCTAGGGTAAATCAATGTTTAATGATGTTATTCCTTATTATGTTATTTTGATTATGTTTATTCCTTGCATAATGTGATGTTTATAATATGAAATATATGATTAACTAATCTAATTAAAGGAATCATGAAAATAATGGAATATTATGTCATAAAGTTTATGTTCATATGCTACAACAATGGTTAATAATGGTTATGTAACTCACCATTCATTTACTGGAGTTACTCTATATAATGATTAAGATTCTATCTAATGGTTAATGAGGAATATGGAATAGTAATTTGTATAATTACTTGTTGGTAAATTGTGTAAAAAAATTTGAACTCCATGCATTTTCATGAGGGGTTATGAGGGGATATTACAAGTGGTATTAGAGCTTAATTTCAGAGCACTAGTGCCTTTTGGGAATTGTTAAGCATAAAATAAATTTATGCATATTAATAGTGGGCATCAACTCAGGCATGAGTAAAAAAATATACATATCATTATATGCACAAGACTACTTTGGACATGAGAGGCGTGATGCATATTTATAACCACATTAAAGAGTAATAAATAATAAATTCTACTACAAAACTATGTTCATGAAATTTGAATCCCGTTGAAGAAAAAATACAATAAAACCTGTATTGAAGCTATGAACAATCTTGAACACTAATTAGTGAAAGTGAAATTTGAATACCAGACTTTAAAGACATGACAATATCACTGATACATTTAGGGAACACAACAAATTTGTGGTGTGCTCCCTATAAATAATAAATGTGTGAACGTAAAATATGGGAATTTCCTCGAAGATGACGATAGAATGTTTTGAAAGGAAATTGAAAGAACCGCTTTAGATGTGAAAAGTAAATAATGAGTCAAGTAGTGAGACTTGACTTTAATAGCTCATTGATTGAATATTATCATGGTCGCATTAAGATTGTTGGTAGAATTGTTTAGTTATTGTTGAACGAGTAACGATTAAAACTTATATGGATGACTTCCTTTTGACTGAATATTAATGCAAGTTGTAAACAGTGATTATGGTAGTTATTTCATGTGATGGTATTTTTGTAATTGTAAACTTTGGGAAATAAAAAATGTTTGGATTCTTTAAATAAAATTTCTACATGTACAATGGAAAATGGGGAAGTCCATATTATCAAGGGTATACCCAAGCCTATATTAATGCAACAAGTAATGGCGTTACAACTAAAATGAGCTGTAAGGAAGGGGTGCCAAATTTTTTCCATCCAAGTTGTGTTTCAAATAAGAAACAAAAAGGATAAATCTCTGGATAAAATGGAGGTTATTCAAGATTCTCCAGATTTGTTTCTAGACAACATTTCGGTACTTCCACCAAAAAGAGAGAGATTTATCCATAGAGTTGATATTGGGAGTATCTCCAATATTGAAGGCCATATATTGAATGAGTGTGTGAGAGATTATAGAATTAAATATGTAATTGCGAGAAATTCTTAACAAGGGACACATACAACCTAGTGTGTCACCATGGGGTGCACCAGTTCTCATTGTCAAAAATAAAGACGGAACCTACACACTATGCATAGATTAGAATTAACTAAATAAATTGAAAATTAAAAACAAGTATCCTTTTCTGAGGATTGATGATTTGTTTGATAAAGTCAAAGGAGCTATAATACTTTCAAATATATTGTTCATAGATGCATACCACCAGTTAAGGATCAAGGAAGAATACATTCCCAAGATGGATTTTCAAACACGGTAAAGACATTATGAATTTATGGCTTTACCCTTTGGTCTCACAAATTCCCCTGCTACATTTATGTGTATAACGAACATCATGTTCAGTAATTTATTGGATAGGTTTGTGCTAATTTTTATAACTGACATATTGGTATACTCTAAGGCATTGGAAGAGCACAAAAAGCACTTGGAATTAGTACTTCAAACATTGTGAGATCACTACTTATACGAAAATTTCAACAAAGTAGAAATTACACAAAGATAAGATAAAATATTTAAGTCATGTTATATCCAAGGAGAGCATAATGGTGAACCCGAAAAAAAGTAAATGTTATACTTGATTGGCTAGTCCCAAAGGAAATGGAATACATAAGGTCCTTTATTAGAATAACCAAGTATTATCATATATTTGTAGTATTTTTTCAATAATAGAACACCCCATAACTTCCTTACAGAAGAAGGGGGTAAAATTTGAATGGATTCAAAGATGCCAAGACAAATTTGAGAAGTTAATAAATTTGTTAACATAGGCAACCATTTTGTGAATAATAGACCCAAACAAAGAATTTTTTTGTGTACCGATGCAACTTTATCTGGTTTAGGAGGACTACTGATAAAATAAAGACACATGATAGCCTATTAGTCCCGCAAATCAAAGGAACATGAGAAAAACTATTCACTTTATGATTTGGAGCTAGCAGTGGTCATACACACCCTTAAAATGTAGGTGCATTATTTAGGTAGTAAGAAATTTACATTAATAACATATCACCTTAGCCTTAAATAGTTTTCAAGCAATGAGACTTAAATTCCAGGCATGTTAGATGGATGGCGCTTTTGAGAAAATACAATTTTGACATAAAGAATATAAAAGGGAAGGATAATGGGGTATGATGCTTTAAGCAATAATTTCATATCCTTGTGTGAAGTTGGAGCACGTAAAATCAAAATTGATTTTTCAGAACAAGTAAGAAGGGAAACAACAAATGATCAAAATTATAAGATGATTTATGACAAAGTGAGGGATGAAAGTACAAAAATAAGGTATTTGGTATATGAAATTAACAAAAATGGTTTTTTTTTAAATAAAAACAAACTTTACATTTGAAATGATCATGAAACTAACAACCGATTCTAATAGAATATCATAACAAACCATATGCAACACACCCATGGTACCAGAAAATGATTTATTCGCTTAAAAATGAGTTTTATTGGCCTGGAATTAAAATGTATGTTGTAGAATAACTAACAATATGTCAATAATTTCAGTTAGTTAAAGTATAACATCGACATCCAGGATAGTTGTTGAATCCCCTACCAATTCTAGAGTGGAAATGGGAAGTGAGGTCTCTGGAATTTATTACCAGTTTACCCAAAACAAGGAAACAACACAATTCTATTATGGTTGTGGTGGGCAATCTAGTCAAGGCTACTCACTTCATTCTTGTATAGTCCACTTATAAAGTTGCACAAGTGGCACTAGTGTTTATGAGAGAAATCTTCCGACTACATGGAATTCCCAAGATAATAATATCTCATAGGGATGCAAAGTTCACATCAAAATTCTAGAAAGATTTGTTGACGAGTTTAGGAACATAATTAAATTTTAGTACTACATATCATCCACAAACGTATGAAAAAACAAAGGGTAAATAAAGTGTTAGAAGACATGATGCACATGCACGTTATGAATCAACCCACTAAGTGGGAAAATTATTTACGCTTGGTGGAATTTGCGTACAATAATGGATTTTAGGCCTGAATTAGGATGAGTCCCATTGAATCCTTGTATGGAAGAATATTTTATGCTCCCTTGAAATGTTGTAAACTAGAAGAAATGCTCATCTTAGGGCCAAATAAACTACAAGAAATGGAGGAAATGAAAAAAAAGCTCATATATAATTAAAAAGCTACTTAAGACATGTAGAAAAGCTACATTGGCCTCAAAAGAACACATAAATAATTTAGTGTGGTATAATTAATCCATGTAAAAGTAAAATCGAAGAAGAGTTTCCAAAGGATAGATTTTTCTAAATTAACTCCATCATTTTGTAGACCCTTTGAGATTCTTGCAAAAGTTGGCCAGTGGTTTATCAACTGGAATTGCCAAGCATGTTAAAATTCATAATTTTTTTTTTATGTATCTTTATTAATGCAATATGTGAAAAATCCATCTCATGTAATTGATTGGAATGTGGTACAAGTCGAACCAGAAGGATAAATCTAGGTCAAGCCACAACAAACATTGGACCAGAGGGAGATTATACTCTGAAATTAAGCAATATCCCATGTTAAGGTGAAATGGAAGGACATTGGGCCAAAGGAGGATACTTAGGAACTAGAAGATGAAATTAGAAATTATTTCCCAATGTTTTTCAATTGAATAAGAACCAATGAAATCACAGTGAGGATGCTTTCTTTTAGAGGGGGAGATGGAATACCTCTGGGAAAATTACTATGTGACTTATTTTATTTAAATTATAATAAAGAAAGAAAATGACACATGTCGAATAATATAATAGAAATATTATTTACAAAAATGAGATTATATTAAATTTTTAATCCTCTCAAGAAAAATCCTAAAAAGGATAACATGAGAGATTAGCCCCTAATTTTCAAGAATGATAATTGGAGATGGTTATGCCTAGTAAGGAAGAAATAAAATAGAAAAAACATCATTCTTTCAGTTTCTTCTAGCAAAAAATGAGAAGAAAGAAAAAAATGAAAATCCACTATATCCCATATGGCTCGAGATAAATGCCTTGTTGAGAAACTGTGAAAAATCAAGATATGTGAGAGAAAAAGATAGATTCTTGAAAAGGAAATCTAGTGGGAGAGAAATATCGGTGGAGCCTGATGGCACACAGAATACTAAAAGACATAATTGAGCACAAACACAGTGTCGAAAAAAAGTTGGTTTTAAGCGCTACAAAATATTTTCCCGTTTCATTTTCAAAAAACCTATAGGTGCTACCAAATATTTTCATAGCACTTCTAGAATCTATATTTCGGGCCTTTGTGAGGTGAAAGGATTCACTACTCTACGCAATAATTTTTTCCACTCGGTTTCTTTTATCCTAACTTGGGGAATGATCCCCCTCATCTTTCCTTACCAAGGACTACACTCATGCTCTAAACTGATAATATGAATCCCAAAAAAAATGCATGAAATAATTCTAACTAGTGGTTTTGTTTCAATGTACAAACTCACATAGAATACCTTGCATTCCCACTCCTTAAATTCGTGCAACATTCATCTATATGTGGGGTGACCATTTTGACAGGAATACACAAATCATGAACAAGCAGAATGATTAAAGTTTCACACACATATCATTGATGTAATTTGATGGAATAATTATTGATTTCCAAAGGTAAATAACACACAGGAATAGAATTATTATTAACCACAGTTCATAGTAGAAAAAAAATTAATTCAGCCTCTCGATTTCGATTTAATTTGAATTTTCCCATTGCTATACAACTATGCCATTCACATTGGAAACAAAACTTCTATGTTTTCAGAAAAGGAAGTAAATCAAAATGCAACAACATGACTAGAATATCATAGAGAATCATGAGCTATTTCTTCTTCTTCCTCCCTTACCTTTACTCTAGGCACTCATTCTATTTAAAATGACCAATGAAGGGATAGCCTAGGCTCACTAGTGATGAATCATTTCATATTCTCTACAAATAATTAAAATAAAATCATATTTTGAATAGAAAATATCCCCACTTATTAATAAAAGAATCAAAACTACCCTAAATTAAATATTTACAACTCTAACAAAGAACCAAATCATCTCCGAGCATTAACATATGGCCAATCCACCACATTGTTAAGATCTGATCCATTTCTCCACCTCTTGAGCTTGGTCTGATGCTCCTGCATCAGATTCCGTAGGAATAAAAACTCATGAGTTGTTGCTCATAAGGTCCTCTACAAAGAAATTTCCTTCCGTAGGGATGAAAAACTCACCCATGTATAATCCTCCATCACATAATCCTTCCACTTCACAAAAAAATCGAGATACTCATTTCCCCTAGTGTGCTTTGCATCTTTGGTGTCCAAAATTATTTCAGTCTTTCCACTAGGGAAACTTTTAGGGGCTAATATTGGCAGGTGGGCTATTATTGCATGCTTTTTCCAAAAATAAGGTTCGCCAATTTCCATTTTTGTAAAAATGAATTCGCCCAAATTTTATAATATAAAATTATTTTACCTAAAAAATCGTCAATATTATATATTGTCTAATACAAAATATTTATAAATCTACACGTTTTTACAAAATTAACATCAAACACTTTGAAATTTGGATATTAGGGACTAGTAAGATTCTCTAAGGTTACTAAACTTTAAGATAAAATTCCATCCTTAAAATTTTCCCTACTTTACACCCTCTTCCATAGGCATCTCCATCATTCAACTCTGTTAAGATTGATATGGGTAAAAATTAGCCACATTGAATATAGGTGAGATACCTATGGCCATAGGTAACTCCAATTCATAAGCATTTGCAGAAATTTTTTCTAAGTACCCTGCAAGGTCCTCTTTTCTTCATTTTTTAATTTTTTATATTCTCCTCTTGAGAATATCTCTTTCCTTGAGTGTGCTAAGCCCATGTCCCCTACCTCAAAGTTTACCTTTCTTCTTCTCAAATCTTCTCTTTTTTTGTACTTGTAGTTATTGTCCTATAGCTTCTTTTTTATCTCATCATATAAGTCACTCATTACTACAGCAAAATATTCCCCATTATCACTCCTCTACTTAAGTTTTCCAAAATCTCTTAGCTCACAAACTCCTCTAGGGTGAATTCCATACAAGATCTGAAACATACTCTTCTCATTTCTCCTATTTGGTCAATCATTTTATGCAAACTCAAATTGATCTAACACACGATCCCACCGTTGGGTGTGGAGCCTAATTATCTTGTTTACTTTGTATCACAACATTGGACCCCTGTACCTTAAAAGGGGCGGCAATGCCGCCCGTAATTAATCACTGCCGTGGGGGGTCTAGGGGGGTGGCAGCACTTTTCGAAGCCCCCCCCTGGCGGGAGGTTTCGGGGGCAGCGCCCCCGAAGCTAAAAACAGATGTAAATTTCCCTTGTAAAGGTATAGTAATTTCTAGTCAATCTCGGCCGTTCATAGGCAGATGATCTGATGGTAGAAGTCATGTTTAGTTTAGGGTTTTTTTCCTGTAGGCAACTCCTCGCTTATGAGGGCATTGTATTGGCACAGATTTCCGTATGTGTATTCTCAGAGCGAGAAACAGAGAGGGAGACTGTGAGAGAGAACAAAGGATATTACAGTGGATCTGCTGTAGGTTTTGTCTCTTCATTTTTGCTGGATAATAAAAAGGAAGGACTGGCTGTTCGGGGTGGACGTAGCCCAAACTGGGTGAACCACGTATATCTATGTCTCTCTGGTTTTATGTGTTTTGTGTGCTTGTATTTTCCGCATATTTTATGTGTTGCATTGCTCCATAATATATAATTTTCTAACAACTGGTATCAGAGCCGAAGGTATATTTGGTTGATAAACTCGCAGGAAAGAAGGGTTCCTGGTTCGAGTGGGAGCAATGGCGGACGATGGTAAGTTTAGGGTCGAGAAATTTAACGGCCAAAACTTCCCACTATGGAAGATGCAGATGGAATATTATCTGTATCAGAAAGATCTCTACCTACCATTGAGCGGAAAAACAAAGAAGTCGGTGGCCATGACAGACGCGGAATGGAACATTATCGATAGAAAGGCACTCGGAACAGTACGGTTGTGTCTTGCAGCGTCAGTCGCCTTCAATATTTCGAAGGAAACAACAACAGAGGGTTTGATGCAGACGTTGGCGAAACTGTATGAAAAACCCTCGGCCTCAAACAAGGTATTTCTTATGAAACGACTATTTAATATGAAGATGTCGGAAGGTGGATCTGTTGCAGACCATTTAAATGAATTTAATATAGTTACTAGTCAGTTAAGTTCTATAGGGGTAAACTTTGATGATGAAGTTAGAGCTCTATTATTCTTGTTCTCATTGCCAGAGAGTTGGAATGGTTTAGTAATGGCCATTAGTAACTCTGTCTCTGGATCTAGTACTTTAAAGTTTGATGATGTTGTTGGTGCTATCCTTAGCGAGGAAATGTGATGGAAAAGCTCCGGTGAGACATCAGGTAATGCTTTGAGTGCAGAGTCTAGGGGAAGAAGAATGGAAAGAGGAAAGAGCTCGGGATATCGCAATAAATCAAGGAAAGGCAGATCCAAGTCCAGATCGGGGATAGTGTGCTGGAATTGCGGAAAGAAAGGACACCTAAAGAAAGACTGTAGATCTCGGAAGGGAAAAGAAGGAGACACATAGCAAGAAAACAATCATGAAGCAAATGTGACAGGTGATGTGTTACAAGATGTTTTGATTCTTTCTTTCGAAAATGTTACTAATTCTTGGGTTGTAGATTCAGGGGCTTCATTCCATGCCACACCTGATAAGAAATATTTTCATGACTATGTTCAAGGAGATTTTGGACAAGTTCGTTTGGGTGATGATAAACCCTGTAAAATTGTTGGAATGGGTAAAGTTCTTGTAAAACAACAGAATGGAAACCAATGGATACTAAAGGAGGTAAGGCATGTTCCAGATCTGAAGAAAAATCTGATTTCAATAGGGCAGTTAGGCGGTGAAGGTTGTGTGACAACTTTCACAGATAAAACTTGGAAGGTCACCAAAGGAGCCCTGGTAATAGAAAAAGGCGAAAAGGTTGGTACATTGTATTTATGCAATGGTATTTCTAACTCTGTTAATGCTTTAACTTCCAAAGGAGCAGATGCAGCATTATGGCATCATAGGCTCGGACACATGAGTGAGAAGGGAATGAAGATTCTTCACTCAAGAAATTTGTTGCCAGGTTTGAAGAATGTTGATTTGCATTTCTGTGAAAATTGTATTTATGGAAAACAAAAGAGAGTCAGATTTCTCAGAGTTGGGAAAGAAAAGAAGAGCGAAAAATTGGAGCTTGTGCATACATATGTATGGGGACCTGCTTAGGTATCATCTCTCGGTGGCTCTCGTTATTATGTTACTTTTATTGATGATGCAACTAGAAAAACATGGATTTATTGTATTCAGAATAAATCTGATGTATTTGATACTTTCAAGAAATGGAAATATTTGGTTGAGATTGAGACAGGAAAGAAGTTGAAGTGTCTCAGATCAGACAATGGAGGTGAATATTGCAGCAAAGAGTTTGATAGGTACTGTTCAGAGCATGGAATTCGTAGAGAGAAGACAGTTCCAAGAACACCACAAGAAAATGGTGTGTTAGAAAGGATGAACAAAACAATCATGGAGCGTGCAAGGTGCATGAGATTGCATGCAGGATTGCCTTTACAATTTTGGGCAGATGCTGTAGATACTATTGTTTATCTAATAAACAGAGGGCCTTCAAGTTCCTTGGATGGTGGTATTCCAGAGGAAGCATGGACAGGTAAAAGGGTAAACTACTCTTTTTTAAAGCCTTTTGGTTGTGAGGCCTTTGTCCATATTAATAAAGAAAACAGAACAAAGCTTGAGGCAAAATCAAAGAAATGTACCTTTATTGGATATGGTGCTAATGATTGTGGTTATCGCTTATATGATTATGAAAATCACAAAATCATTAGGAGAAGAGATGTAATATTCAATGAAAAGGTCTTGTATAAGAATCAGTTGCAGGAAAAGAAACACGAAAAAGAAAGCAAGGAATACATGGTTCTTGATGAGATAACTGAAAAAGTAAAGGTGCCTGAAAATAATAATAATCAACAACCACAGCAGCAACAACCACCACAACAGCAACAGGCACCTCAAACACCTGAAAGTGGTGTTAGAAGATCTACCAGGATAAGTAGACCCCATGAACGATGCTCTCCTTCATTATATTATTTATTGTTGACTGATTCTGGTGAACCTGAATGTTATGAAGAAGCAATGCAGGTTGAAAGTAGGAAGAAGTGGGAGCTAGCCATGGAAGAAGAGATGGACTCCTTAATGCATAAACAGACTTGGGACTTAGTCAGGTTGCCTGCAGGTAAAACTACATTGCAGAATAAATGGGTTTACAGGCTGAAGGAAGAAGATGGAGGAAAACAAAGGTACAAAGCTAGACTTGTGGTGAAGGGGTTTGCACAGAAGAAAGGTATTGATTTTGATGAAATATTTTCCCCTATTGTTAAGATGAATTCAATCAGAACTATCTTAAGTCTTGTAGCAGCGGAAGATTTACATCTTGAACAGTTAGATGTAAATACAACATTTCTCCATGGATATTTGGAGGAAGAGATATACATGCAGCAACCAGAAGGATATGAGGTAAAAGGGAAAGAAAATTTGGTGTGCAGGTTAAAGAAGAGCTTGTATGGCTTAAAACAGGCTCCAAGGCAGTGGTATCTAAAATTTGACAAGTTTATGTCTGAACAAGGTTATACTAGATGTCACTCTGATCATTGTTTTTATCTAAAAAGGAAAAATGATGGCAGCTATATTATATTGTTATTGTATGTAGATGACATGCTTGTTGCAGGATCTAACATGCAGGAAATAAATGTGCTCAAAATAAAATTGGCAAATTCATTTGCAATGAAGGATTTGGGAGCTGCAAAACAAATCCTTGGTATGAGGATAACTAGAGACAGAAAAAATCGCAAATTAACACTGTCTCAGAATGAGTACATAGAAAAGGTGTTGAAAAGATTTAATATGCAGAATGCAAAACCAGTTAGTACACCTTTTGCCAGCCATTTCAAACTTAGTAAGGAGATGTGCCCAAAGACCCAAGAAGACATGGATTATATGTCTAAAGTTCCATATGCATCAGCAGTTGGAAGCTTAATGTATGCAATGGTCTGCACAAGGCCTGATATTGCACATGCAGTGGGAGTTGTAAGCAGGTACATGAATAATCCAGAAAAAGAACATTGGATGGCAGTAAAATGGATTCTCAGATATTTGAGAGGTACCACAAATCAAGCATTATGCTTTGGTGGTTCAAACATTGCTCTACAGGGATATGTTGATGCAGATATGGCAGGTGACAGAGATAACAGGAGGAGCACTACAGGATATGTATTTATTGTAGGTGGAATAGCTGTCAGTTGGGTTTCAAAAATCCAAAGTGTTGTTGCACTTTCAACAACAGAAGCCGAGTATGTTGCTGCTACAGAGGCTAGTAAAGAAATGATATGGTTACAAAGGTTTATGGATGAATTGGGTGAGAAGCATGATATGGGCACACTATACAGTGATAGCCAAAGTGCTATTCATCTTGCAAAGAACTCAGCATTTCATTCCAGGACTAAACACATACATCTCAAGTACCATTTCATATGGTCAGTATTAGAAGATGGAGAGTTGAAGTTGGAAAAGATACACACTAGCCAGAATCCTGCAGATATGCTAACAAAAGTTGTAACCAGGGAGAAACTGAGAATGTGCTCAGTTTCAATTGGTCTTCAAGGATGACGATGAAGATGAGGAATAGCCAGGTCCAAAGAGGAGTCATTTTCCAGCAAATGAAGTAGCGATGGAGTTGCTACAATCAATCTCCAAGTGGGAGATTGTTGGGTGTGGAGCCTGATTATCTTGTTTACTTTGTATCACAGCATTGGACCCCTGTACCTTAAAAGGGGCGGCAACGCCGCCCATAATTAATCGCTGCCGTGGGGGGTCCAGGGGGGGCGGCAGCACTTTTCGGAGCCCCCCCTTGGCAGGGGCTTTCGGGGGCAGCGCCCCCGAAGCTAAAAACAGATGTAAAATTGCCTTGTAAAAGTATAGTAATTTCTAGTCAATCTGGGCCGTTCATTAGGCAAATGATCTGACGGTAGAAGTTATGTTTAGATTAGGGTTTTTTGCCCTAGAAGGCAACCCCTTGCTTATATGAGGGCATTGTATTGCGGTCATATCGTATGTGTATTCTCGGAGCGAAGAAATGTAGAGGGAGACTGTGAGAGATAGTTCAAAGGATATTACAGCGGATCTACCGTAGGTTTTGTCTCTTTCATTTTTGCCGGATAATAAAAAGGAAGGAGGTCTGGCTGCTCTGTAGGACGGTAGTCTAAACTCTAGAACTACGTATATTCGTGTCTCTAGTTTTATGTGTTTTGTGTGCTTTTATTTCTCCGCATATTTTTATGTGTTGCATTGCTTCCGTAATATTTAATTTTCTAACACCCACTACCTTCCCTGATCTTCTATGTTCCTCTAACAGAGCTGAGACTCTTAGAAGAAACTTTAGTTTTCCCATAATATTATGGATGATAGGAAGAGCTAAAGTTAATTTTTCTTTTTAAGCTTCTTCCACAAAGTCCTCCAAAAACTTATTATGAAAATGGTGTCTCTTTCAAAGATTATACTCCTTGCAAAGCCATGCAATTAGACAATCTCATTGAAAAACAAATGAGTGACATGTATAACATCACTAGTCTTGCAACATGGGATAAAATGAGCCATATTTGTAAATTTTTCCACAACTACAAGTACGGATTCATTACCTTGTTGCGTTCTTGGCAAACCCAAAAATATTACATACTCACCGAGTCCCATGGCCTGCTAGGAATGGGAAAAAGAGTATATATTCGAGAATTTTGACTCCTTCCTTTCGCATGTTTACATACTCTACATTTTCCCACATATTTTTTCACATCAACTATCATATTTGGCAAAAAATAGAAGGGTTATAACTTTCTAAGTGTCTTTTCCATGCCAAAATTATGTGCCAACCCTCTGTTGTGCTTTCAAAATAAGCCTCTTTGAGGTGGGAACCTCATTTTATATCACATAAATGAACAATTATTGGATGATACAAATGACACGACCTCCTTGGTATATATAGGAGTATATAGGGTCATAATAGAATCAAGACCTACTTAATAGTAATAATGTAAGGGCACAACAATAACAATAATGGGCTTCTATGGTGCACAACAATAACAATATGGACGCTACATGGGGCACAAAAAAACAATATCGCTAGATACACTAGTATTATAGAGACCTAACATAAACTTTGAAATCTCAACAACAAGCAAAAATGAAGTCTATTTTATCACCAAAATCTTGAAACTTATTTTGGTTTGAAATAGCATTATATGTTTTGTAGTTGAAGTTTTTGAGTGCTTCGAAGCCCAATTGTCATTTTTTTATTGGAGATAAATTTTCCCATAGGCTTTTTATAATTGTGATTATATATATAAAAAATTTAGTATCTTTCTCATTGATAGTGTTTTCATGTCATTCAATGAAATTTATTTCTTATTAAATGTATATGTAGTTTGCAAAAGCTTTTGTTGATTGTCGAGTTAAAGTTCAACAATGTGAAATAAAGTCTTTCAATTTTACAATATTGTGAGCTACATAATGGCATGGACTACTATCTCCTCTAGTGTTATGGAATATCACAGTCAACATGTGTTAGTGATGAGGATTTTCATATGGAAACATTAGCAATCTCATTGAATAAAAACACCCACAACAACTATTTTGTAATAGTTGTTATTTTTCTAGGAAGAATGTTGAGGCTATGGTTTCATATGGGCATATTTCCACGTGCTGCCAAACTAAAGGACACTTGGAAA